>BQKZ01001564.1:57030-92807 GCA_036244855.1 Temnopleurus reevesii
AAAAAAAAATCATGAAACAGAATAAAATGCAGAGTCTTTAGCGCTTCTAAGATTTTAGATTAATCAATTATCATCAGCTATTTTCAATAATGAGCCTATTACAAAACAAATATGGCATAATTACTGTTTAAACATTATATGTAATTATCAATCTCTCATAATCATTTGTTTTACTATCAATACATTCAAGCAATATTGTGGAAAAGATGGTATACAAATCAATTAACTAATACATTTTCATTTGAA
Source organism: Temnopleurus reevesii (assembly GCA_036244855.1). Classification (NCBI taxonomy): domain Eukaryota; kingdom Metazoa; phylum Echinodermata; class Echinoidea; order Temnopleuroida; family Temnopleuridae; genus Temnopleurus; species Temnopleurus reevesii. The sequence goes on from BQKZ01001564.1 coordinate 57,277, forward strand.
TCGCCTTGAAGGAAGATTTAAAAATTCAAGATTCTTTGTTCGTTATATACATTGATAAAATTTGCATTATCAATACGTTAGAATTTTACATAGCATTTAAGTACACATACAATGAAGTACAAATGGAAACCTGTGTAAAAATCGAATATGGCACCACAATTTGTTTAAAACTTCAAGCATATAAAAGTTGCATATTCCAATAAAGTTTATATAAAAATCACTCAAGGTGTATAATCAAGGTGATAAATGTGTTCATACTATCAATAAATATGACAAGTTTGCACTGAAAAAAAGGAAACCAGGGCAATTTGCTCTTGACTGAAAAAATTGGGAAAAGTTATCATTTGAAAAATCTTATTAAAAAGATGTATTATATCTTCCGGGTACTTTATATTCACCTCAAAAACTCAAAACTCAAAACTTTGAAATCTGTTAAATCTTGTTCCTTTGCTCCATGTATAGCTAGAAATATAATCTTTCCAAGATAAACATTTGAAAAATGATTGCCAGCATCGTTAACAAATGTATAATGACCATATGTACACACACAAATTCAATCATCTGATTTGCAATCGCATAGGAAAAAATCATAATTCATAAAGAAAGAGCACAATGTGTAAAACTATTATTTTTGTTATTGTCTTTCACGTAGCAATAGCTGTCTGGAAGCATAATTCTGGCCACATTTTGTTGGGAAGTGAAGGCCACAAATGTCAATTGTTTATAAAGCTGCACTCATTGTTCAGTTTAATCGGTCACTATGGTTGTTGACCATATATTGCTCGAGTTCTGCACTTGAAATACTGTAATCATCGCAATCTTCCATGCTTTGTTCGATTCGCGTAGGAGAATAGTCCGTATCGTCGTTAAAATACCCAGAGTTCTGCGCACCCTCGAGGCTGTACGACCGACTTTGCCGTGCAGCCGAGCCCCCGGGAATCGCTCTCATGGGTGTACTGGTGCTCGCACCCGCCTGTCCGTTCCGCACGCTCCCGTTCACCATGTAGCTACGATGTTGGTAGTGAATCGCCCGTGACTCGGCTCGTGTCGACGCATCCTCTTGGCGGGGGATCGGCGACGCGCCCTCCGCAGCGGTGTGCGCGCGTTGCGACGAGGACTGGATACGATGCATGCGAGGCGTGACCGACGCATAGACGGGCGGTGGCGAGATACTATCATCGTGACCCCTCACGCGTCCGTTCTGACGTGTCGTTGCGCGAGCGACCATGGGCGTGACGAGGGCGCCATTCTTCATTTCCCAGTTCTCGTGGTCGGAGAGGTAGGGTTTCTTGGAGCGTCGCATGCAGAAGAGACCCGTGATCAGGATACTGATGACGAGGAGGATGACGACAGCGAGTACAATGATGACGATGAGCCACGTCTCCATCTGTTGACCTGAAGTTACAGGGGACTCCGTAGGGACAGAGATCACTGAAAGACAAAGACAAAAATGATTATGAAGATGCGTATTGTAAAAGTTTTTTAATTGTATGACATGTCACAATTCAGCACCCTGACTGCAATGATATATTCTAATAAACATTGAATTGAATTGATTTCATTTTAACATTTCTGTAATAACTCAAAACTTCCTTTAAAGTTACTTTATACAATATGGTCTGACAAGGAAGAAATTGATGATTCAAATCGAAAGGATCATTTTTGCATATTTTGTCTCATAGAGATTATGAATTATAAATCTACATTGACAGATCAATGTGTGTTCAAACATTGGGAATATTTTCTCATCTTGCAGTTACAGGGGAATCCGTGGGGGCAGAGATCACTGAAAGACAAAGACAAAATTTGATTTAGTACTAGAATTAGTCTCAACACAGTGAATTTTCATGCAAATTGATAAGTTTTGGTCATGTGATTTGACATTTCTCATGCACTTCTCTGGAAGTAGTTTATTATTTATTATTATGAAGATAATACTTCTCCAACCCTTTAGCATGAAAAACACCCTTTTACGTTGACAGATATCCAATTCAATTCAATTCAATTCAACTTAAATTTTTCATCTTCATATGAATCATGTATACAAAACAATGCTAATACAAAATTATACATGGGTGTGATACATTTATTCATTCAACCTTATGAATAATTTATAAAAATATTAATTTGGGGTTTAAATATTCATTATCATGAATATTATAACCCATATAAAATGGGTGCATAATATATGTTTTTCCTAAAAAATTTCTGATTTTTTTTAATTCTATTTTTTAGATTTCAATCAATTCAGTATTCCTCTCCTCACAACCACAGTATTTAGGTAGTCTGCTAGAACAGACCCTTCGGTTTTGTTGTGCGCATACACAGAGAGTGTTACAGAGCATGCATTGTGTGTCTGCATAGAGCAATGCTGTATGTGTGTGATGTAGTCACACAATGCATACCCTGTATCATGCTCTGCGCACTCACAAACCGAAAGTCTAGGATTTGTGCTTTCAAACTATTATTTAGGTTGGTACAGAATACTTACAGTATTGGCATTGCTGTCCAGTGTAGTTTGCAGGGCAGATACATCTATAGATGGCGACGTAATTCTCGCAGGAACCTCCATTTTGGCACGGGTTGCTCTCACATTCATCAATTTCTGTTCGGAAATAAATCATAGATGGTTTGTAAGAAATCAAGTTTGAAGCCCCATTGCATGGAGCATTTCGTCTGTGGGCTGGTAAAACCTTGTATCGCACTTTTTTGTGAAAATTATTTTTTCTAATAACCTTGTACTATGTGTGATGCTATTTGTCCTGTATAAATTTCAGGCTTCAATTTGAAAAGACTGTGTGTCTGTGGCACAGTACATAGTCCTTTGTCCCATTCACTATAGTGTCCAGGCAGCCATGTTTTAGGGCTCTCCTGAATATTTCTCATTTTTAGACACAGCCCACTAACATTGCTTGACCAAAGAAAAAACATTCAAATAGTTTTTAGCACATGAAATCTGTATATATCCATCAGCACACATACATTCCGGGGCACCAAGACCACCATTATACCACCCTCTTTTAAGTGCAAATAGAGTCTTTACCCCCTTATATGTCCCCTTAACCCCCCTCCCCTTCTCCCTAGACCCACCAATTCTAAAACCTTACCGGTTTGGCACATAACACCAGTGTACCCCACTGCACAAAGACATTCAGGGGCACCAAGTGTGTTGGTGTTACACAGACCACCATGATAACATCCACTCTGCGTGCAGTCATCTACAACAAAGAGAGTGTTGAGAGTTCAAAAAGAAAAGAAAACAAAAAAGTGGATTGTCATCATTACAAATCAGTGCAACACATCATCGGAAACATTTTGAGATATCACACTCTGATGCATTTAAAACAAATTTGCTGAACTTTGAACTACATTTTGGAGCATTATAATAAGCTTTTAGCTTAGTTTCAAAGTATTTGACATATTACTGGATAAACCACAGCAACAGTTTAGTAATGTTGATAATAGTCTTTTGATAACATTGTTGCTGTCTCTAATGCATGTTTGTGAACAATATAGAATAACACTGAACACGTTCATAGTTTCCTTTTAAGAATCAGCATCTCGATATTATAAGGATCACATACATGTGCATACCATATTTATCATTATATCAACGAGAATAGTCACAATAACTCATTGATGCTTTCGGGCAATTTAGTTACTTAACACACGATATAAACTATTTCCGAAAAGTTAAGTGGGCCACAGACAATAAAATCATACGCCGTGTATTCAACTGTGCGGACATAACGAACGTAAGCCGGTTCAAATTTAAATAGCATCTTAAAGGACCATTGAATTTGTGTTCGACTTAATTTTTCTAAAATAGTATATATCGTGTTTTGAGTATTTAGCAAGGGTGCTTAATTACCGTATTCACAGTTCTCCCCTACAAAACCGTCGAGACAATCGCAGCGGTAGGTGTCGGCGTTCAGCACTGTGCAAGTTGCACCGTTAACACAAGGGTCAGCAGAGCATGGATCTAAAGGGGAAACAAGCAAAGAGCACCACAATTATTACTCCAAAAGTAATGAATGCAGAATTCGCAGATACTACCCATAAAGAGCAAGCAACCCTGTTTACCTAGTATTTATTGAATGCCCATGCCTTAGGAATCAATTGTCCTCATTTATCCACAATGCCAATTCTATTGAACAATTCAAGACTTTACTCAATAACTCATCTCTTCAATGCCTAATTCACCTCACTCAGTTGTGGGTTGGTCTTCACTATGGAGGCACACTAATTTTCCCCCTTTTCCTTTTTTTCAATCAAATTGAATTTGATTGTAAAGTATTTATTTCATCAATAACAAGTCGCTTAGAGACGCCAGTATAAAGCGCCCCCCCCCACCACCATCATCATCATCATCACTATCATCATCATCATCATCATCATCATCATCATCATCATCATCATCATCATCATCATCATCTTTATCATCATCATCACCACCATCATCCTCATCATCATCAACAAATGTCACTGTAATTTGGGCACCAGATGATTCTTAAATTATTTTTACAGTAAATAATGTAAATAATCATCATTATTATTCTTATTATCTAACATATGTAGCCTGTACCGAGAGTGTTTCCATAAAGTTGTCAAAGACAAATTATGTATTCATCTGTCAATAGACAACTACTTCATAATGGAAAGGATACAATGTACATATATTTGCATTGCTAACGCTGACAAACAAAGTAGCTTGTCCAACCTAGCAACAAGTATTCATTCCATCTATTAAAATGTGATTATTTTTTAATCACATGAATAGGTATTTCCTAATAACAAAGACATGTGCATGAAATGTGACTAAATTAACAAAAACATTGAATGGTCATGTTAAATATGTAAGAGCCTAAATGATGTACTGTATTTATCTATTAGCAATATGAAAGTACTAATCAGTGAAGTTATATGTAGATTTTAGGTTGTCCAGTAATCTTCATTTTATACAATTTTGGGGATCCTGCTCAGATAAAAAAATATCATGACCATTGTTCTGATGATTTTGACTTATCTTAATGAACAACTTCTAGATTTTTGTTAAAAAGGTAACAAAAAAACTTCCACATGAAATGTGCAACACATCAGAAAACTAAAACGACACAAAATCAAAATTTTGTTTTGCTGATCCAACTAAAAATCTAGCAGGTATGCATTTAATATCTTTATCCTAACACTCTACATTGATTACTCAGAATTTTTTTCAAAGCAACCATTAAAAGATCCATAAAAACTTGATAAAAATGGGCAAAGTGAACATTATTTTGCAAATGATACCATTGGAAATTCACAAGTAAGAATTTGTGAAACTTGAATAAAAATAAAATAATCATCCACATTGAATGTGCAATTTAATAATTACAAGTGTCTTCACTTTACTGAACACATTTTTGTACTAACGAGCATACTCTCTTGTGCATATAGAGCCGTACTAACACAACAAATTTGCAAATTTCACAGATTTTGTGCAAAAGTGGAATAAACGCATACTCCGACGGCAGAATTTTGTGCTATTCCATTTCATTTCTTTCCACTGTTGTCAATGTTATCATTGTAGTTTGCTATTCCATTAATATCATTCAAGGAGAGATTTCAGTTTTACATTGAGAGGTGCCAGATAAAAAAGCAATATTTATGTGCTATTTCATTTATTTTTTCCACTGCTTTCCATGTTGTCAATATAGTTCGATATTCCATTAATCTCATTAAGGAGTTGGCCTATATTCAAACTTAACCAGTGCTAAATATACCACAATATCATACATGTATTTTCAACAGTATACACAATGGTTGACTACACTTTCCTCATTCTAAACTGCACAAATAAAACCATGTGCATCTTACCTCTTGATATACGTCGGGTCCTCATCGTCCGACATTCGCAAATTTCTTACGAGAAAGTATTACAGAGATTATTTAATTCAAATCGTTTACTTGATGATAAACAAAGAATAGATCACCTCAGTTCAACATATATTGTCATAACAATGGACCTTTAATACTAGATTAATACTAAACTCGATTTCCAACAGTATGTAAGATGTAATTTTAAGTGGCTTTTTCCTACATAATGTTGTTAAGAAATGAAATATAATACTCCTTAACAGTTCTGGACCAAGAGCATGACAGGGCAGTGCACTGCGCTCCCAAACCTGACATGCTCCAACAGCACGATTGTCAGAAGCATGGGCGGGGCTTATTGAATACTAGTTAATTTCTTGACTCTCTTAGTGAACATGGGGATACGCAAGTTTGCATTCAGAAGTGCCTTCTCATGCAGAGAGCGAGAGAATTTACTTTTTCAGGCATCTATCATTCAATTCTGAATATTTAGGGTTGAAATTTTGACACAATTCTGTACTTGGAAATATTTGTACTAAGTGCCCGCACTCAAGAATCTTTAAAAGCCATTACTCATGATATTTACCATTGTCTCATCAAAAATTCAAAGGTATGATTTTATAGTTCATCATTTTGGAAATATGAAATGAAGCTAGCTCACTTATATTGTATTATGGCAAAACATTTGCATTTCATTCATTTATTTTTATAAGCAAAATGTGAAATAAAACATCGACTCCATTTCACTTCCTTAACTTTTTATCTATCATGTTTGCCAATTCATTGCATCGTATTTTATTTAAACTACTTATCATTCTGGAATAAAGGAAGCAACATAATTGAATGAATGAGTAGTACACAAAAATGAATTTGTGAGATATTTACCAAGATTATTCATTGCAGTGAACACCATGGAGAAGCCAGTCCCTTCGTCCTCCGCATCAGTGACAAACACCAGCGTCACCGCGTTACCAACTGACACAAACGTCGTGTTCGACAAACTCGCTTCCGGCCCGGTCAGATGCAGTAGCAGCGTAGCGCCCTCTGGGGCTGCTCGTCTCCTCCGGGCTCCCTGGATGCCCCCATCGTAGATATCCAGATAGTCGTTGGGTGCGACGAGGTCGAAGGATGAAACGACTCCCTGGATGAGCTCGCCTTCGCCGGCTGTCACGGTCCACGTCACTTGGAGGTTCGGTGGGTAGACGCTGGGGTAGTTGGGGGATCGGACGACTTGAGGATTGTTCGATGCAACGTTCATGTCGGTACCCCATGTGGTAGCTAGTAAATAAAGAAATTGATGCACATTGGTTTTGTTTTAAGTAATTCTTTAACAAAGTTTTTATGAAGGTTTTTAATCATTCTATTAATTATTTTTTTATGATTCAAATTGACTCTGCCTTTAAAGTGCCCATGCACCTGTTCACGATTAATTAGTCACTTGTAGCAATGTCTATGGGAAAAGCAAAACCCAATTTTGTTCCAGTCCAGGAACTGTTGCTGTGTTACAGGGGTACATAAATCAAGAATTCATATATTCATAAGTCAGATTACATTTCATGAAAATTTGGAACTCTACAGAGCACTCATCAAGGAATTTTATTGATTTCTCATTATCATCAGCATGATCATCATTGTTCCAAGTCATATTGTTACTACTATTTTCAACATCATTATAATCATCATTATCATTAGTATATGAAACAAATATTAAGTGATGGGAAGAAAGAAAAGCCTCTGCCAAGAGGCATCACGAGGTTACATTTTGCATCATTATTTGAGATCCTGACTATGATATAATAATAAAATAAAACACAATATGATATTCTGAAGTAAAAAAGGAGCTTGAGCTTTCGATCCTAGCAGAATCCTAATCATAAGCAAAGTGAAAAGGAAAAGAAGTGAACACACAAGTATATAGAATAAGCTAAACAAGGAGGTGGAGAGAAAGAAAGAACAGGATGTGAGGGGCAGCCAATCACAGAGCAAGGAAGGAAGAATAAAGGAACTCCAATACTTGAACAAAAGAAAGATGACCAGCTGGAGGACAGCGTGAGACAAAACAAAGAGGGGATTAGAGAAGTGTGAAAGTTGAGAGGGGTAAAGGGAAATATGATATTCTGCGTAACTATATGAGATCTTGAAGCATTCAGCTTACCCAGTTCACAAGTCGAACCATGGAAGTCTTCAGGGCAAGCACAGTAGTATGCTGATCCCACTTCATTACATGTGCCTCCATTCATACAGGGAGCAGCGGAAACACAGTCATACAACTCTGTATAATGGAAGACAAAAAGTCATCGAAATGCAAGGTCTCATTGGAATTCCATGGTCTCAAACATCAACCTTGAACTCAAATGCCAAAGAACAAGTTTAAAATATTATCAACTGTATAAAAGAAATTCCCCATACTTTACCTCCTTTCAAACTTTCATCCAGAATTAAATAATTTTATAAAATTCATGACGAGCAAACACCAAAAAGTGGAGTCTATATGTAGAGAGTTAATTTACTGGCACATTGCTCCAAATATTATACAATATAAACATTCATCTTTTAAAGGTATTTAAAAATGCCTAACAAACAAAGGCAGGTGTACATAATTGTGAACTCTGCAAAATAATAAATAATAAGTTTTGACGTACGTAATCATTCATTAATGACAAAAAACTCATACTCCCAACAAGTTGCTCCTTTCCATCCACTAGGGTACAGTAGGTGCACTGTGCATTGCTGACATCTTCCCCATTCACAAAAAAAAGAAAAGTGTACTATTAAACCTATAGCAATTCTTTAGCTTTATAGATATTAGAATGTTACCAGCCAAACAGCTGAACCAAATGTGTTCACAATGGAATAATGAAAAACTAACCACAAGTGGTTCACTAGCCCTTTTCACATTACATGCCACACATACTAACCTTCTGAAGCATTCACTAGCTTAGATATTAGAATATGAACAACCAAATAGCTGAAGCAAATATGTATAACTGCAAACATGAGTCAGTGGAAATTAGTATTAATCCTGCTACAAATTAGTAATCATCAGATGTTTTACATTCATATGCATGATACTAATGTATCAAAAAGTAAATAATCTATACTAGGTTTTACACAAAACTTGACAAATTTGAGGCCCAAATTAGTAATGATTACTAAGAACTAGTAATAGTTGGCAGCTATGAATATGTTCTCAAGAAAGAAACAATGAAACTAATACTTCTACTAATAATATTCTATATGACTCACCACAAGTTGCTCCCTTCCACCCAGTAGGACAGGCGCACTGTGCACCGCTGACTCCAATCGTACAACTTGCCCCATTCATACATGGATTGGGATTACAGTCACCTTATCGTAAGAAATCAGAAAAGAATAAATTTAATATCAAAACACAATTATTATCCCAAATTTCTACATTCTCCCAGAATAAATTCTGAGCTACAGTTGCATTTCTGTACCATTGACCATTGTTGACAAGCAAGCAAAAATTATTCTGCTGTAGTTAAAAAAACGTACCCAGCTGTCGAGTGACATTTGAAAGTTAAAAAGTGCAGATTTCCAATTAATACAAACTGTAGGGGTACTGTTTGAGTTCTCTTTATGACAGATTTTCTTTAAAAAATTGCTAGGCCTTGGAGGGACAAAAAGAATACACTATCATTTTTCAAATATTCAAGTAACACAACAGCAATACCAATCTAGAAAAACTGTCTACTGCAAAGGTTTCACATCGCAAAACACACTTCAACTCCTGTAATAGTGCTGATTTCATGGCAACCAATCAAAGGCAAGAGGAACATAAAACTGCATAGCCAGGCATATGATATGATGGAATTATGTTCAAATTCATTCCTTTTCAATGCATGGTTGATTAAAATTGATAATATTGCTCAATCCTATTGGTTAAGGGCCAGCTCATTATTGGTTTGCACCTACTCAGGTCAGGATTTCCCCTATTTGAAAACTAAATTCCCCAATTTTTCCCCTGATGAATCGTCAAAGTTTCTTGATGACTTTATCAATGTAATTCAGTCTAATTCAGCCTTATTCAGCCTATTTTGCCGTTCCCTCAATCACCAAATGAATATTGTGTCAAATTGCCTGTTTTCCCAGATTTGAAAAATGTTGTTACCGAAATTCCCTGATTTATCCCTGACTAGAAAAGTGAAACTCATTTTTTTAGTTTCTCCACGTCGAGTGGGAACCCTGTTGGTAGATCCAGAGACATAGGGTTGCAACCATCCTTGTTGGCAGACAAACGAACAATTGCAAATAAAGTGAAAGAGGGTTTGGTTTGTTTTGTATGTCTTTTGTTCTTTTTCAGGGGGAGGCTTGTTCAGCCATTGCAAGTCTGAGAGCTAATTTATGCCCAACCACCTCTATCTTGACAGATCCTGTATAAGCCAATTTACCATTATCAGGGGCCTGAAACATAAAAGAGATTGCAATCAATTGCAAATGTTTAAAACATGGTTTCCCATAGACTTGTGATTGATATCAATCGTACAATCAATTGGAAAGTGTTATTCTATATTTATTACTTATTTCACAATTCGTTCCTCAGGGCACTGACACGTGTATGCAGTGGTGCTCTGTGGTGTACCCTTCTTTTTGCGGAATCCAAATACTGTCTAGACGTAAAATGTTTTATTCCTTTTACTTGTAGAGCCCTAATAAATCAAGAAACTCCTTCCTTCAACTTTCCCCTCAGAAAGATCCTGAATAGGCCGGTTTACTAATAGATTCAAATTTATGCACATTCCTTACCAACAAATGCATTTACACGAAATTTCTCAAAAAGTTAGTAACAATTTAACTACAATACTTGGAATCTAGTTTGCATACATTACTTGTTGCTTTGTCGAGCAAGCCTTTGGCAAGCTTTCGGGTTGTCAAGAACCTTTGTGTACAAAATGTGCATATATTAATCAACCAGCCTATTCTTACATGTAGCTAGAATAAGGACAGTTTTCTTTTTCTTACTTATTTCGCAATTGGTTCCTCCATATCCCGCAGGACACTGGCACGTGTACGCAGTGGTGCTCTGCGATGTGCATTGCCCGTTATTCAGACATAGGTTGGGAGTGCATGGGTTCTGGTCATCTGCAAAGTGTGCAAGTGTAGAGAAACAAACAACAAGAAATGTGTCAAACAACTTCAAAAACAATTCATAGTCTTAGATATTTGGGAAAGACAGGCTGGATCAATAAATACTTTGAAGGAAAAGACTATCATTTTTTTCTTCAAAATACATATATTTTTCATGTTTATAGCTGATAGCCAATTGATTACAACTTTCTAGAAGCACCTTTTTACAAATGTTATCTTTAGGAAAATTGTGATTAAATGTGTATTGCAATTAATTGACAAGTGGGAATAAAAAACAATTCTTTAAAATGCACAACATGAACTACATTAATCAGAGTGATTGTTGACTTTCGTAACTGATTTGCAATTGATGGCTAATATTAATTGCAATTTTAACGCAGCACCTATAATCATCGACTTATATTTTGGTAGAAGAGAATTCTCATTCTTTGGGCCAGGATAGTAAAATTCCCTTAATCATAAAAACAAAATTCTTACTGGTCACCAAATTGGAAAACAAACTTACATTCAATATCCATTACATTCAATAAACCATTCCGGAATATGCTTGAGGGTTTTTTTTAACGTAAATTTATGGCTTACATCTCAAGCGAATGGCTCAAGGGCCATTATTGCTATGCTTCCTCTTGCAGGCAGATATTTGATTCAGCTGTTGCATTACTCACATTTTAATTTCAAGCCGAATGCATATTCAGGAATGGTTGGCATTTCTGCATCAAATGAAGAAATGAGATATACCCGGTTTACAATAAATACATGTATGCACTCAGTGAAGAAATAAATCACGCCTCACCAATTTGACAATTGTTTCCGACGAAACCCTCCAGACATTCACACTGATACGAGCTTGAGCTGAGAATCGTGCAAGGTGCTCCATTACAGCAAGGATCCGGATCACAGGGGTCTATGTCTGTCAAACACACAATCGGGACCAAAGCAAAAGTGATAACTGCAAAAACATTTGCTACCCTCAAAGTGCTAATTGGGTACCAGTAGGAGACAGCATGACATATTGTGTGCCCTAAGTATGCTGCTAGATTGCTATGATCCTGGTTATTGAGTACATTGTAATAATACATGTACATTAATCAGAAGCATTTTAGCCGTTGAATGACACTACACAGAATAACAGTTTTTATTGTTGTTTTTCTAAATGCAATCAACATCAATGAAGCAGCTGGAAGCATTGTGATCTTGCTAAGTGTTTTTGCAATATTCTCTTTGAATAAACTTAGACCTTTTTTGTGACAAATATTACTTCAACACACATTTGTCTATAGGTTTTTGTATCATTTGCGAAGACCTGTGATGCACGTCATTTCAGTAATGTTGTTTCAGTAAAGAGAAATTTGATAAGATAATTATCTAATCAATAAGATAAACAACAATCAGCGAACTGTAAAACACAGATCATAAAAAATGAATCATAACTCTAAGAAATGCCAAAATACATTCAAGGGTGTCTTCACACTAAAAATTGAGACTCAAACTCAACAAACTGAGTACCTGAGCATCTATCTAAACATATATATATATATATATATATATATACTCCATTGTATACTACATATTATACCCTGAAGCAAATAATGCAAGACAGACACACTGGTACACCATTGACCCTTTTCACATTCTTCACATTTTCATACTACAGTGAAACCTCGTTATAAAGAGCACCGATATAAGAATTACATGTTCATAAAAGGTGATTTTCCTAGTCCAATCTACAGTATTTGTTTTATTCTGTATTTTGGCCCTGATATAACACGGTTTAAATATAAAGAGGTAATTTATCTTTTCAATCATAATGAGGTTCCACTATATTCACCCTGTTCAAACTAAAAACTACAGTATTTGTATTATTTCGTATTTTGGCCCTGACATAACACGGTTTCCAAATAAAGAGGTAATTTCTCTGTTCAAGGATCTCATAATGACGTTCCACTGTATTCACCTTGTTCAAACTGTTCACACTAAAACCTAGAGAGATCGAGTGAAAACCCAACAAACCTTGTTCACACTGCATGCCTGAGAAGCCATCTAAACACTGACAAGTACCGGTATACTCAAGAGCTGATGTGATGAGACAATCTACTCCATTCATACACCAAATTTGAGCTCAGCCCCCAGGTATTGAAATCCTGGGTACGCACATGATTTGTAACATCTAGTATTATGGCCATGCTATAACAAGGTTTCCACATACAGAGGTAATTTCTCTGTTGTTATAATGAGATTCCACTGCATTCTTCATGTTCAAACTGTTCACACTAAAAATAGAGAGCCAACCCAACAAACTTTGTTCACACTGGGTTCCTGAGTAGCCTTCCAAACATTGACAAGTATACTCCAGTGCTGATAATGCAAGATACATGTAGACACGCTGGTATACTATTCACGCTTTCCACATTTGTCACATTTTCACACTACAGTGGAACATCGTTATAAAGAGCACCAATATCAGAATTTCATGTTCATAACAGGTGATTTTCCTAGTCTCATCTACAGTATTTGTTTTATTCTGTATTTTGGCCCTGATATAACACGGTTTACATATAAAGAGGTAATTTATCTGTCCAAGGATCTCATTATAATGACGTTCCACTGTATTCACCCTGTTCAAACTGTTCACACTAAAATCTTGAGAGAGTGAAACTCGACAAACCTTGTTCACACTGGGTGCCTGAGAAGCCATCTAAACACTGACAAGTATACTCCAGTGCGGAGGTGACAAGACAATCCGCTCCATTCATACAAGGGTTACTTGTACATGGTAACTCTGTAAAACATAAAACAGAAAATGTGGAAAACCATACCAAAATGAGTGATATTGTAAAACTGGTGATTCAAAAAAGTGTTGTGGTGCAGTAGTTCTGACCCTCCTCTTTGAACAAGAGGGTCGGCGGTTTGAATTAATTTCTTTGAACAAAAAACTCACCAATGTTGTTCTGCACTCAACCCAGGTGAGGCAAATGGGAATGACAGGAATAAATTCCTTGGAATGTAAGGCCCCTTAGTGATAGCCTGCTTAAGTGGATTTTTCACTGAGTGAACATATTCACCACCAATAAAGTGGACGTAAGCGCTATACAAAAAGCCACCATAATTATGATTCGTTATCATACATGCATGGGATCATGGAGAACTCCCAAAGCAATTCTGCAAGCATTCTAGACAAAAAGAATTGTGGAGATTCCTAAATGAGGGACTCGAGTGCTCCATGTATGACATTACAGTTTATGCCAAAGTTGCCAATTTATGGAAGCCCATCAGATGTGGAGTTGACAACTTTTAAAATTTATAATTTTTTTCCTGGGTAAATTTCAGGTTTCAACAGACCGAGTTCCTGTGGCGGAATACATAGTACTTTGTTCAATTCACTCTAGTGTTAAGGCAGCCATATTTTAGGGCTCTCCTGAACATTTCTCATTATTGAGATGCGAGGTTTTATCTGCTCACCGACGATGTAAACTTACCAATCTCACAATTTGTCCCTAGATATCCTTCAGGACAAGTGCATTCATAAAGGCCTCCCGGTATAACTCTACATACTCCATTATTCTGGCATGGGTCGGAAATGGCACAGGGATTGATGACTGTCGAGAACAAATGGAAACAAAGTCAAAAGATGGGAACGGTCTGACAGTTTATCAATACTATAAGTGATTTTGTCTATGGATTGTCTCCAAATTTTCTAATAAAATCCATGTTTTGGCACAGCAATCTCACTGTAAAGGCCAGGCTTCATAAAGCTGTGCGTAGATCTTCGCACAACTCTACTGATGACCACAGCCGAGGTATCGTAGAGGACAGAAGGATTGATACAGGGGTTGATGACAGAGGATAAGAAATGGACAAAGAATTAGATGATGGATATCGCATATAGCTCTCCGAAATTGTACACATGTGGCACGTCAGCTTTTGACATATACAACATAACTTTTGAATTGATAGTCAGATTTAATCAGTCTGTTTCAGTCTGTAACACAAATGTAGTTCCTTTATAATGGGCATGACCAACATTGGTCCCTTTTCTCCCTTTCTTTATTTCGCACTTCTATCTTTTTCCCAACCCCCCCCCCCCCTCTGGCACTCTGAAAATAACATTAGCTGGACTTAATAATATCATTTGATATATACTTTCTAAGCAGGGAGTTCCAACGAAATGGACTGCACAGTTACAAGTGATGCTAGTAACCCCATTCACACACGTAGCTCCGTTATAGCACGGAGATGACCAGCATGGATCACTTTTCTCCTGCTCTTTATTTTGCACTTCTATCTTCTTCCCTTCCCCCCCCTTCCCCCTCCGGAACTCTTAAAACAGAATTAGGTGGACTAAATGATATCATTTAATACATACTTTCTAAGCAAGTGGTTACAGCAAAGCCGGCTGCGTAGTTACATGAGAAACTTCTGGGCAATTTTCTCCCTTTCTTTATTTTGTACTTTTATCTTCTTCCCTACCCNGCGAGGTTTTATCTGCTCACCGACGATGTAAACTTACCAATCTCACAATTTGTCCCTAGATATCCTTCAGGACAAGTGCATTCATAAAGGCCTCCTGGTATCACTCTACAGATTCCATTATTCTGACATGGGTCGGAGATGGCACAGGGATTGATAACTGTGAGAAAAAATGAACACTGGGTCAGATGAGCTTATCGGATTGCCATAGAATATTCAAACAAAGTCAGCATTTTGGCAAACATGTAGCACTTTCATTAGGACAGGCACATTCATACATGCCTCCACGGTTGTGTTTCATAAAGCTCCTTGTAGAACTACACACAACTCTAAAAGTGACTCTTTCCTGCACTGAATGACATCCCCCTTGTTGCTGGATTACAAGTGAGGAAGGGTCTTCAGTCCTTCGTAGAGCCGCGCACAGAACTACAAACAGTTCTATGAAACACAATTCTAGTATCACTCTACAAAGTCCACTATTCTGATATCGGTTGGAGATGGCACATGGGTTCATTACTGTGAAGAATAAAATGACACAGTGTTCGAAAGGTCTGACATATTTGACAGGCGCGCTTTATCAATAGTAGAATTATTTCATCTTCAAAGTGTTTAAGGGGTGTTGCTTGAAAGTTGCTATTAAATGTGAAACTGCACATCACTTGTAAATCAAAATATACTCTTTCATTTGTGCACAGTCTGCGCTCCTCATAAAAGACTGGTTTTGATCAGAGTGTGCTCTACAAACTCCATTATTCTGCGTTGGGGTACTCTGAAAATAAAATTGGGCAGACTTAATAATATGATCTCATACATACTTTCTAAACAAGTAGTTCCAGCAAAGCCAGCTGCACAGTTACATGTGAAGCTTGTAGCCCCGTTCACGCATGTAGCTCCGTTATAGCATGGGGATGACCAACATGGGTTATCTGCATTGAAAACATACAAAAGAAAACATGTCAAACATTGTAGCATGGTTATGACTCACATTGATTATTTGCATATGGGACAGAAAAGCTTTCTGATAGTTATTTCTTCATTTCAAAGAAGCAAATTTATAAACATAAATGAAGTAAATACTACCAAGCATGAGACAGAAAATTTTGGAAAACGGGTAAAATTCTTGGCGTTGGGAGGACGTATTTGGAGTTAACATTGCATGAAAAAAATTGACCCAATCACAATAAGAGACCCATATATGCGTACGTAAGCTTTGAAAGCAAAGTTGTTGTTTTTTCATTTATATGTACATATAATAATAAAAGATGCAATTTATATAGCGCATATATCCACTCTGCCGAGTCCTCAAGGCGCTTTGCATTATCATTACCCTGGATTTAGCCCGGCGTACACCAGCGCACATGGCGTTTCAAGGAATGAATATTCCTACCAGGTACCGTACCCATTCACCTCACCTGGGTTGAGTGCAGAACAATGTGGATGAATTTCTTGATGAAGGAAACCCTCTGGTTGAAAGGCGAGAATCATAACCACTTTACCACAGCGCCATTGAATGCAAATGTTGGTATGGGCCTTAATTTAAGAGGATTGTAATCATATATCCAACTTACATATTTGACAGTTTGTTCCAGTGTGGTCATCTGGACAATCACATCGGTACTCACTGCCTATTGTCAAACAGATACCACCATTTTGACATGGAGATGACCAGCAGGGTGCAGCTGAGAAAATGAAACAAACATTTGAAATAATAATAACAGTTCTTATACAGCGCATCATACCTTTGAAAAAAGTCTCAGTGCAATTAAATGAATGAGTTATAGAAAAAGAAAAGTTCGAAAAGTTTGAAAAGAGAATTCCACGGCTTTCCCTGACTTTTCTATGAGTAAATTCCTTCTTTTCAGACCTTCCTTTCAGGCAAGATTTTGAAAATGACAAACTTTATGATGGCTTCCATCTTGTCTTACCGCCATCCGTTTGAACCATTATCTTACTCATGACATGAGCTGTTACACAATCATGATACCGTTTTTGTTTCATCAACACCCAAAATTTAAGAGAACTCCATGTGTTTTTACGACTTGTAACAAATTCTCTGACTTTATATGACCACAAAAATGAGTGCTTATTTCACAAACTGGCACAAACAAGCATAAGCTGAAAAAGTCTTTACCTTGCGAGCAAGTACTTCCTGTCCACCCATTGGGGCATGTGCATCGGAATGTGCCGCCATTGTTAAAACAAGCGCCACCATTGTTACACGGTGCCGAACCACATGGATTATCTAGAATGGGCATGGATGGAAAGAGAAAAAAAGTGATATTTAAAAAAAAATGTAATATTGATGACTAGATTAACTGGGAGATTGGTGAGACAGAATTTTAAAAAAATGAAAATACCTTGCTTTCATTGAATGCTTCATTTTGTGAAAGAATGAAAGAGCTAAAATATTTCAAGTTTGCAGAATTCTACAGGTTAATATCTTTTAGCAAAATGAACCACTATTTCTTCCTCGAATTGGCAACACTAAAGTTTTTAATTCTCTTATTAGAAGATTCAGATTTATTACAATGTTAGCAAATTGAAATTATCAGGGCCAGAAAACGTGAAATGTATAAGTTTCCTTAAACTTGCATGAAAAATAGTGATTCATAAATATTCACCTCATTGCCAATTTAAAGATATATGGCAATTTTAGTGATTATTTTCATTCTCTGCACCGAGGGGCAAACAGTTATACATTAATAATGGTTAGGTTTTGTGTAGAGTTTTTTTTTCTCTCTGCTCATGCATCCTCTATATATTTTAAAGCATTAGATCAAAAATTATAGAACTAAAAAACAAAAATGGTTCAATCCTAATGAAATGTTTAGCAATGAACTATTATACTTACATTGAGCACATGTCTGACCGGTCCAGACAGACGTACAGCTGCAAAGGTAATTCAACCCACTTACGGTACATGTTGCACCGTTAAGACATGGTGCTGGTGTAGCAAAGCATGGATTTTCTGGAAAAAGAATAAGAAGAACGTTTTATACAAGCACAATGGACTTCAGTGAGTTGTTCAATATCAGAGGTAGTTCAAAATGCATTGAAAATGGCTTTGGATCTTCAAAAACTTAATCTCCTACATGTATGTCTGACGAATCAAGACAGATGAACAGCTGCAAAGGTAGCACCGCTGGTGTGGCGAAGCAGGGATTGGCTAGAAAGAAAAAATTGTGTAAAAACGACACAGACTGAATAAAGATAAATTTGACCAAGTTTGTAAATAGGAGAGAGATAAATATAAGATGATTTTAGGCCTGTCAGGTAAAGAAAAAGTGTTTTGTTGCCCTCCACAGTCCGACCCTATGAAATTGGCCTCATTTATTTATAACATTTTCATTCACATATAAAAAATCATAAGAAATCCATAAATACACATGGGAAATATGATATAAAATGGTAAGACCATTCGAAAAGGTCATTGTCACTTCCTGGCCACTAAGGGGGTGTTGCTCAACATCAACTGCAAATCAAATGCAACTTTGCAAATTGTAACACGCATTTTCATTCACGCACGGTATGCGCATTTACCAAGATGCGCATGAAACAATAACTTTGATTGGCGCATTCCGATCAACTGCAACTTGCGATCAATTGCAACTTTTGAACAACACCCCCTAAGACATTCTTCTCAAATAGAGAGCAACAGCCATATGTTCCTGGGAAATAAATTTCACAGGATTCCTAAGTTTCTCGCGAGTTACTGTGTGAGGTTTATGTTTTAATTTATCATCTAAAATGTAGTAAAAAACTAAAGAATAAAAACATTTTGGGGCATAGTGGATGTTAAAAAATATCAGTAAAGACTTAACATCCATTTTGATGTTTAATATATTGAATCCTTGTCTTTTGTCCTTAATTTCAGAGTATATAATTACCAAATCCACATGTTGATCCTATGAACTCATCGGGGCAGGTACACGTGTAGCTTGTCGTTCCTACTGGATTGCAGGTCCCTCCATTCTGACAAGGGGTATTGATACAGGCCGTTGCTGGAGGGATAAAGGAAATTATGATAATAAGATTATAATAATAATAATAATGATAATAATAATAATGCTAATTTTGATAATAATAATACTAATGTTAATTTTCTAAATGTTATTGTATAGTTACTAACACTAACTTTATCAGTAGTCCATTATCGTTCTATTTGATATGATTTGATTTGATTTGATTTCTGCGTTCAGTATTTTTTTTTTTTTCTATGATTCAGTATAATTATCGTGGCATTAGCAGAGAGGAGCTGTAAGGAGCAGGCCGCATTTCAAGAAATAAATAATTAATTCCTGCCAAGTACCAATTCACCTAACCTAGGTTGAGCTTAGCACAATTTGCATGTTTTTTTGCTGCAAATGGTGGGGGTAATTTCATCTTTTAATTTATCATCAGCCAATACAACAAAAGCTGACCTTCCATGGGGCTCTGCAAACACAAAATCATGGGTGCAGTTTGAATCTATCAGACCTATGGTTGAAAGGCGAAAATTAGAACCAATGCCCCATGAAATGTAGACTGACTGTATAACTTCATCAAATTCATGCAAAAGGTCGGTTAATTAATAGTTAATTAATATTTATACACATTTCATGCCAATTAACATATTAGCGTGGTATTCCATAAAACTATTTTACAATAGGTCAGGCAAGTCTCATGCAAGCTTTCGGGATGTCAAGAACAACCCTTGTGCTAGATTTATATGCATAAAATTTGCATATTAAGAAATTAATTTCTTTCAATCTAAAACATAACCATAATTCTTCACGATATTCTGATATGTATAAAATGAAAATTAGTATTTGGGGTAAATCCTTCACATACCTTGATCACAGTTATCGCCACTAAATCCTTCTCTACACGAACAGGTGTAGTGAGTTATGAAGTTCACACAAGTCGCCCCATTCAGGCAGGGGTTTGGTGTACATGCATCATTAGCTAGAATGAAAATGACCAATAAAATACATTCAATAATGCGAGGAACATAACTGCAAGATATTGTCATGAAGAGAATTAGGAAGTTTAACACAAGTAGCATTATTCAAGCATGAGTAAGGTGTACATGCATCATTTGCTGGAATTAAAAATAAGGAAAAGAATACAATTCATAAATTGATTAACATGGCTTTAAATACAGGATGTCATTTTCAAGAGAGTTATGAAGTAAACACAAGTTACACCTTCCAAGCAAGGCTTTTATGCACAGACATTGTATGCGGGGAGAGAAAATTGAATAAGATTCTTGAATCAATTTTAAGTAGGCGTACAGAAGAAATTCAGAGCAGTAGGATTTTTACAAGGTAAACCACTTTAACTCAACATTTACAACAGCTAGATGCGCATTAAATAATATTTGTTGTAGAATTCCTGTCCAGAGATGCAATATATGAATAGATCTATGCACGAAATTGCGCGGTTCGACTGGTGACCTTTACTTTGGCGCGATTTACCGCCAGCAGTTATCATAGATAGCAAGAAACGATGAACAGTCGATCGTACAGTCAGGCGTAGATCTACGCAAAGCTATATGAAACACAAACATGAATGGATGAAGGTGTACAACTCAATAAAACTTACCAATTTGACAATTCTGTCCACTGTATCCCTCAGGGCAGTTACAATAATAGCCAGATATGAGCGATAAGCACTCCCCTCTCAAGCATGGGTCGCTAATACATGCACCAGGCTCTGCAAGTATGAAAGAGATTAATGATGAAATAAAGCGCACCTTTCAATTGGCTCATGATCTGAAGCGAGTGTTAAATGTATCTCTCTGAAAAATTTAAAGTGATGGAAAATATCTGAGGGAGGTTCTAAATAATAATATTAATATGTACCAATGTGCTAGCAATCCTTATCATCAGGAGGAACAATGAATCGGCTACAAGTCATTCAGGAGTAGGCGCAGTCGAAGGAAGAGAAAGAATCTCAGTTTTGAGCCAGTAATCATTTAACACTGAATATTTTAACAGTCCGAGTAGTCCTAATATTGACTGCAATTTGAAAACAATATGTCCCTTTATGTATCCAGTATTGAATCCGATTACCAAATTCAATTCATACTCGCTTGAAAGTGTTTGCAGGGGGTCGGGGAGTCTGGTCTTTAGCTGTACGACAGCCTGATTAAGTACATCTGCCAACACAGTTAAACTTGTACCCACATGAACATAGGTTTTCCAAGATTCCAAAAACAGAAAATTTTGTTGTACATCAGAAACTTCCGAACTTGTAACTCTTTTACCCATCCCCATGAAAATCATACTGGTCTGCAATGTGTGTTTGTAGAGGTTAAGGGGGGGGGTCTGGTCTTTAGCTGTACGACAATTTAATCCACTGTATCTGCAAAAGCAGATATACTGGTACGCACATGAGCCTAGGTCTTTACAAGCTGCTAAAAAAACACTTTTGTCATCCATCAGAAACTTCCACAACTTGTAACTTTCCTTGTCCTCATGAAAATCATACAGGCCTGCAATGTTTTTTGGGGGGAGTCTGGTCTTTACCTGTTTGGCAGTTTGATCCTGAATATCCGCCAACGCAGTTACACCGGTATCCGCCCAATCCAAGGTCCTCGCAAAAACCTCCGTTCTGGCACGGGTTGTTTGCACAGGCATCAACTATACAAATTAAAAAAAGGAAAATTAAAAATCTGATTTTAACAGATGAGACTCGCAGCTTACAAACTAGTCCTAAACAAAGTATCAACAGAAATAAGCAATGTTTAGAAAACAATGTGTTGCAATCTGCAAATGAAATGAACTTGTAAGCTCTGCACATAATAATGATATAATAATAGTAATAATACTGTACATGTAATTTATAGAGTGCCCTTATGAGCTCTGCTTCAGGCACTTTTGTATTATTTATCTTGACTAAATGACTGATTGAGCCACCGCTTATATCATATTGTGCTTTCCTTTGGTATATATTAACTGCAAACAAGTTGTCGAAATAGAGTTTTTCTTACAGTAATGTTTAATTCTCAAACTTAAATTCAAGATCAGAAAAAATTCCTGATAAAAAGTGCTAGTCATAAAAAGGATGCAACCTCTTTCTCCCACATGATATAATTCAATTTTTATACTATTTTGATTTACACTTTATTCTGTGTAGCAATATTCTCCTTGGATTCTCTGGATGTATCTACCATTACGATACTGTGAACTAAATGTATATAGCTTGATTAATTGAAGCATTATCAGATGTTTGAATTACATGTACTTAGCCATTGTAATGTTACTAGACATAATGTCACCTTTATTACTTACTTTCCAAACAATCGTCACCTTTAAAACCAAAAGCACACTGGCAGGTGTAGCTTGAATCCGTAACAGAACAAACACCATTGTTCTGACAAGGCGCTGAGTGGCAAGGGTCTAGAGAATCAGAATAAAGAGGAGAAAGTTTGTATTATAACTGCTGCAGTACATTTAGGAATAATTTTGTAAGAATTTAAAAACTTATCACAAATTTCCCATGCCTAGATAGGGGGATTATGGCCCCTTTGATGTCAGCTGCCAATTGCGAGATCGCACCGAAATTTGGCATCGACATAGCCAGTGATGTTAACTATTAGATTGCATTTTTTTAAAGCAATTTATTATGCTAATCAGGTGTTATGCATAAATTACACAAATCAATTAATTAAGCTCCAAATGTGCTCATTTCTGGTATAGATACTTGTAGTAATGTTGCAAACAGATTACAATGAACAGAAATGCTAACAAAACTAATTTCTCATGTATTTCATTCAGTGTTTTTGTGAATTCCTGATGTATTTCTTTGTTTTTTCAACCTTGTTATCTGTATTGCTTTTTCAATGGAAATTGCCAGTGACATTATTTAAGTAATAAGATGTACATTTTCAATTTATTTCATCCATTTAAATGAACATTAGACAAGGATTCATGAATCTTTACTGAAATCCCAATTTGAATTGAATCTCGGTGGCATGGGGCAGCGTAACATCTACATTGCGCTGCACTTAACCCAGATGAAGTAAATGGGTACGGGTACGAAGAAATTCTCTGAACGCAGTGATCGCCGAATGTAGCCATGCTATAGCCAGGTAATAATGCACATAGCGCTTAGAAACACTTCGCATAAAGCACGATATAAATGTGTATTATTATTATTATTATTATTTCTTACCAAATTGGCAGAAGTCCCCAGAATACCCTGGCGTGCAGCTGCAGACATACTGGTTACTTGTATCGAACGGGAAGCACGTAGCACCATTCTGACATGGGTTACTGTTACATGGATTCAATTCTGAAAAAAAGAAAGTTGAAAGAATTACTTACGAGAATCAAGAAATAATTATATCAAGGGCCGTCTTTTGCATGAAACAAAATGGTTAAAATCACATTGAAAGAAGTCCGAGAACATACATGTAAACACATATTTCAAGAGCATGTCCTTACATTTTTTGCTATTAGACAATGTTATGAGTGGATCATTGATAAAATGATTCAATCTCGAGTAAAAAATACTGAATTAAATTCAGAGATAGTGCTGGGCTTTCGCAATGGGGAGCCAAGTGGAGGGCAATGCGCTCTGGAATACTATGAAGTCCTAGGGGCCTTACATGTCATTTTGTTTACAAATTAACAACCTTTGAAAATGTGTATATGAACGCTTCGGCAGTCGATAAATTCAACGATATGAGTAGCAGGCATGTTGCTAAGCAAAAACCAGCCCCATTGATGTCAGAATTAAAAGTGATAGACATGACTTGTACCATCACCACAAATGAATTGAGCGGAGATTATTTATCACCATTTTAAAAAAATGACAGTATCATGAAAATATTATCAAACATCAAGATGATCATCCTTTCCTGTTTGCTTCAATAAGATTGTTACTACGTCAGGAATTATATTTCCTTATGTAACACTAACATCTGACCACTACTGGTAGTCAGTCATGACTAACCTGCCTCACAGTAGATACCAACAAACTTGTCGTTGGGGCAGATGCAGGTGAAAGAAAGACCGGCTGACGCCTCCACGCAAGTAGCTCCATTCAGTCAGGGATTGCTATTACATGGTTCTTTTTAAAATAGGATATCGTTGCTACGTCGTGAGTTAAATTGCTTCATGCAACACTAACATCTGACTACTAGCAATTTGCATAAACGTTTACAGTATAGTACAAAGTCATGCAACTAACCTGTCTCACAGTAGATGCCGACAAACTTGTCATTGGGGCAGATGCAAGTGAAAGAAAGACCGTCCGATGCTTCCACGCAAGTAGCACCATTCAGACAGGGATTGCTGTTGCATGGTGCGGCTGCTCGGGATGAAAAAAATATTAATTCATCAATTAATATTTTTGTCTAATCCTCTCATGTTATCTTTTTGAAACAAATTGCAGGGATGATAGTTGGGATTGATTGGAGAGACTGAAAATCACCTAAAATACAATTTTGGGGCAAAAAAATCCTACATGTAGGACTATAGCCTGAAAATATTTTGGCAAGGGTCTCAATTCAGGCTTTTGCTTGAAATTTGGCATCCCTGAAGTAACTAAAAAATTGAATTATTGCATCTATGTGTTCAATTATATGCACCTGTTTACATGGAAAAAGTCAGAACCTTATCTTACAAAAGTAAATATAAATTGTTCAAATAAGTTAAGATCACTTTTTAATTTTCCCACTTCAGAATGGTTGCACTTTATCTAAACCTCTCATTGTATCTTTAAAAAATAAATAACTAACAAAATTGAATAATCAATGCATTCAATTACATGCATCTGTGTGCCAGTAAAAGTTTGAATTCTTTACTTTAATCACAAAAAGCAATTATAATCTGCTAAAAAAAATTAGGATCACCTTTTAATTGTACCACTTCAGACTTTGTACCATAGCGAGACATCATTTTATAACTGAAATTACTCATGTGCGAAATTGATTAACATGACTTGTGTTTGATGACATACAAAACAGTTGCATTTGGTAATTTACAGAGATGTACATAAAGCCTGAATTGAAAATTCATACATACATTTGAGTGATCATTTAAATCTTTAGTAGTGAATGTCAAAAGATATAATGATGCAAGCCACATTAATTTGCTGTACGTAGAAAATTTCATTACTTCTTACTATGCGAGTTGCAGTTACAGTTTGATTTCATTTTAATACAATGAACATTACAATGATTTGAAGACAGACTCACCTATTTCGCAGTTTGTACCCTCATAGCCAACAGGACAGTAACATATGTAGCTGTACTCTCCATTGGCTCTGTAACATGCACCATTATTATCGCACGGAGCACTCTCGCAGGGGTCCAACTCTGAAAGTAAACAAAGTGAATGATATGAAAAATAAGAAAACTTTGTTCTTTCAGTCAGATGCAGCATCATTATCATTATCCTCAGCTGAAGTCTGGCTTGAGACTCGTTTAGATATGGAGAAGCATATTTCCATCATATGCAAGTCCGCATTTGATATGGTGCACAACATTCGGTCACATTCGTAGATACCCTAGCAACCAGGGCACTGAATCCCTTGTCCATGCGTTCATAAGTAGTAGATTAGATCTTTGCAATGCATTGTTGTACCGCTTGGCTGATTCCCAGATAGCATGGATTCAACGTGTTCAGAATACATGTGCAAGACTTATGTGCAAATCTTCTCAATTTTCTCACGTTACCACCATTCTTATTCACTTATATTGGTTGCCCATAAGACAAAGGAGTGTTGTTGTTTTCAAAAGTTTGTTAAAAACTCAATCATTTCTGGAAGCTTTTCAGTAATATTTTGAGCCTGTATGCATTATCTAAGTAACAATATTCATAGACCCTTACATCACAGTGCGGTATAAGTATGAAGATTTGTGCTCGTGTAAAAAGACGACATTGCTGAAGACCAATCCACGACTTTGCAAATAAATTTTGAAGAAAACAAGTTTATTTTAATTTTTATTTCCTACCTGTTTCGCAATGGATGCCTGCATACCCCACCATACAGATACATGTGTAAGCGTAGCTAGTTGCGCTGTCCAGGCAAGTGGCTCCGTTAAAACATGGGGAGCTCTCACAAGGGTCGAGGCCTGTTGTGAAAAATGGTGATAACATATCAAAATATTCACTTAATTATAATTACCTTGCTTTTCAAATACCGGTTATCGTTCAACCTTTACATAAACATGTTTTTGCAAAATCTTAG
Source organism: Temnopleurus reevesii (assembly GCA_036244855.1). Lineage (NCBI taxonomy): Eukaryota > Metazoa > Echinodermata > Echinoidea > Temnopleuroida > Temnopleuridae > Temnopleurus > Temnopleurus reevesii. Next base: position 83,887 of record BQKZ01001564.1, read on the forward strand.
AAATTAAGTTCCTTCAACATATTTTTCTTCATTCTAGCACATCCTTCAACTTATAAATTTCAATCGAAATATGATTTTTTTATTCCGCTTCGACTGCAACGTATGAATAACTTCTACTTTATATAAACCTGCTAATGCCTTAATTTCACATTTAATTCCTTGTATTTATTTGTTACTTGATCTGAAATTGAGTATTAGAAGCTTCAAAAAGATTTTCAGCTAAATTGACCAAGAAAGCTTGGCTAACTAATGCTCTTTATGGAATATATCACTTTGAACCAATCAAAAATCATGAACGATCAAACCTGTCCACTGTAGAAATGTGATCACTACATGAATAGACAGGTGGTCACTCAGGCATGATACTGGCGCCTTGTGAAAATACAGGGAAACTGGTGGGAGGTCCGAGTGAGCGCGTAATGAGGACCAAGGCGATTGCGAAGCGCGAAGCCATTACGGCCGGGGTCCAGGGCCCGCTTAAGGGCCCTTGAAGCTCTGGGGTTTCTAGATGCTCTCTGGTGCATTCTTTGAGCTTAAATTGACACCTTTCTTTATGGATTTCCTTGGTTAAATTTCTCCCTTTTCTATTTAAAAAAAACCGAGATCAGAGGCATAAGCACCTATGGTAGTGCAAAATATACAATGGGAATTTTTTTTTTCTCTTTTAACAGAAACTATTGGAAAATCGGTAAAAACCGGGAAAGTATCATGCCTGTCACTATAGACAGGTGGCCGCTAACACAGGTTTCTCTGTAATATACTTACGTGTTTCACAGTGTGTGCCTATGTAGCCAATGACACAGGTGCAGAAGTAGGCATACTGGTTGCTGATTCGGTAACATGTACCGCCTGACTGGCAGGGTGCGCTGTCACAAGGATCAAGCTCTGAAAAGTAAAAACATAATACAGATTTACAAAGAGTCAGATATTTGATTATTTAAGTGTAATGCATGAAAGTTAAAATTCCTGAGTGCGTATTGCACAATTTTCCATTTCTCATCCTCCTCCTCTTGTACTTCATCTATTCTCTGACCAATTTAAGAGGGTTCCCAATACATGTATTTGAGGAGAAAAAACTTACCTCATTGAATATTATGTTGTATTACCTCTGTGAAAAAAAGTGAAATTCATCTTCCAGGTATTGAACGTACTTTATCATCAATGTTCATGTAGGTCTACATAAGACAAATACGAGGAATAACTATTTCTTCTGTCTTATTTAGTCAACGTTTCTTCTTTTTTGGTCACACTTGTATACTAACCTGTTTCACAATGTACACCAGCAAATCCCTCAGCACATCTACAAACGTAGCCAAAAGCATCAGTCAGGCTTTCACAAGTAGCTCCATTCTGGCAGTAGCCATCATCACATGGGTTGAGTGCTACAATAATAAAAATTCATAATTAGTGAATTAACATATGATAATAATTTTATTTTCTTGTATAGTGCCTAACACTAACATATCAGTCCTCCATAAGCACTCTATAATGTAACATGATTAAACTGGATTTAGCAGTGCAGCTGCAAGTAGTACACTGCATTTCAAGGAAAAAATTCCTACCAGGTACCCATTCACTTCACCTGGGTCAATGCAGTGAATGAACATTGCAGCTACTTTCTTTTGTATTCAATTTGTGAAGGCTTGAATGAAGTTCCCCTGAGTATAATGATACAAGCTTTAGTCCTTATGCCACAATGAAAGGGAACCCAGAAGCATATACTATTTATTTTTATTATGTATTCATGTTAAATGTTTGTATTGCAAATCATTCATTTGAACGCAGAAATCAAATCAAATCAAATCAAATCAAATATACACTGCACTGCAAGCCATAATCCACAAGCATTGCAAACTATAATTATAGTGGAAAAGCTGTCCAAAAGGCTCAGGAACATTTGAGCCACAGTGCATTTGATAAAAACGCATGAGGTCATGTCTAATTCGAGCAATATCCACTTTGTTTTAAAAGTACCCTGTTGTTGCTAAGATGGGACTAACTTTACGAATTGAGTCTTCATACTTACTTATTTGACAATTGACCCCATCAAACCCTATTGGGCAATCTCAGGTGTATGTGTATGATGTATTGCTTGTGATACACACATCGCCAATTTCGCATGGGTCTTCCAGGCATGTAGTTCAAGAGGGGTATATTGCACTGGCAAACACTTTGATGGACCCTTTCTTAAACTTCATTGTGTGCCAATTTAGCAGTCTCTGGTACGCGAACTTACAGCGATTTCCAGAATATGTATACTCCAAAAATGTTGGCGTCTCTGACATCGCGTTTAGCTCTTCAAGAGTGACAATACTGGGGCAGAGTGTGGTAGATATCCCTCCCTACCTTATTCACGAGTGCCCTCTCGCTGCTAAAACGGAGATAACTTTGTAGAATTGGGTGTAAATACTTACTAATTTGACAATTGGCTCCATCAAACCCTATTGGCCAATCACAGGTGTACGTGCATGATGTACTGCTTGTGATACACACATCGCCATTTTCACGTGGGTTCTCCAGGCACATATCAAGGGCGGCATTTCACCAAGTTACAAAAGACTTACGAACGACTTTGCGCACGACTCGTACCAGTTCTTATGCTAAATGGTCGAGAATCTTACGTGTATTACACTGGTTAAATTATTCCAGTCTTTCCAAAAGTCGTGCATAATTTTACAAACGATTTGGTGAAACACTGCCCAGTAAATGATGAACATCTGCTAAAACGGAGCAAACTTTATAAAATTGGGTGTAAATACTTACTAATTTGACAATTGGCGCCATCAAACCCTATAGGGCAATCACAGGTGTACGTGTATGATGTACTGCTTGCTGTACACACACCACCGTTTGCACATGGGGCCTCAAGGCACGCATCCAGTACTGATGATAAATTGGAATAATTAAATAGATTAGAATTAAACATGAATACATTTCACTGGAATAAACCCCAATACCACACATGCATTAGAAAATATGTTCATTCAGTTTTAAATGATGTGTGTTTGGCATGTCTTGTAAATATATCAAAAAAGGTTTGATGTTGTTTTTAATTACATGTACTAATGTAGACCAAAAAGATATATATAATGTTAGGAATAACATTGAGGAGAAAATCTGTTCAGCATTAATACAAATAACTTTCTTATTCATTGAAAATATAGAATAAATTGAGAATGTTCTTTGAAATTAAGGGAAAGCGTCTGATTGTACTGTAAAAATATGGGCAATCATGATCAAACTCAGGAACTATTATGTTCAAACATAATCTTACAAAATTTGATAACTGTTTCATATAACTGCTTTATTATTATTAATCGAGGAGGAATTATTCTTAGAGCAATGCTTATAAAAAATAATTACCCTAGGCTTATTTCTAAAAAATGAATACCACAGAAATCATAATGATGATACAGTAAAATGTAGTACTTCTCAAAGCTCTACAAGGCTGAGCTTGCCTTATAATGACCAAAATCCCAACTACCCATTCATTATATCAAATTTATACTCACGAATACTGCAGCGGTCTCCGATATAGCCAGTCTGACAGACGCACGTGTAGGCGTACTGCCCTGGGGTCTGGAGACAAAACCCTCCATTAAAACAAGGATCGCTTGTACACGGGTTGAGAACTAGAGAGAAAGGAAAGCAAACAGAATACAGGCATAAAGAATTCTGAAGAAATAATTGTGCAACATTACAATATATATAAATACCTTGCATCGAAATATGGGAACATTAAAATTATTTGATTATGAGGCAAGTCAGCTTGAATATAACCGGTTTGACAGACACATGTGTAGGCATACTGCCAGGGAATCTGGAGACAATACCCTCCATTATAACAAGGATCGCTTGTACATGGGTTGAGAACTGGACAGGAAGGAGAAAAAAGATCACATAATAATAATAATAAGGGCTACAACATCTATAGGGCGATTTATACTAGCGTCTCTAAGCACCTTGCTTTTAAGGAAATCAGATTAAATTGATTAAAAAAAATTAGATAGAAAATATGTGCACCTCCATAAGCTAAGACCAACCCACGGCTGAGTGAGGTAATCTAGGCATTGAAGAGATGAGTTTTGAGTTAAGAAATGTTGAGCTATTACAAAATAACTTTCAAATGATGCCTGCATTGCTAATTTAAGGATTTGTGACCCTTAAAAAAAAGATTATGTGCATTCAGCCATAAATAAACAGAAAAGAAAAATGGTCGGATCTCGAGAACTACTTCAAAAGTTATTGAGCCACAAAAAAAAACATATTTGATTGTCTGGAAAGGGCTAAAACATAAGAGATTATGTAAAGAAATTGATAAAAACATTGATAAAAACTCACGAGAACATCTCTCCTCAGTGTAACCGGGAGCACAGGTGTAGTGCTATCCTGTAACCTAGTCATTGCACAAGTCATCTTTTTATTTGTCATGAGAAATGTTAAATTTTTGTAAATTCAGTATTTCAACAACGGAACACCTTCTTAATGTCATTGTATGTTTAGGGGAGTTGGTTAATGTATAACACTTACTAGAAATTTATCATTTTCCGGCCTCAGATACCCTTAAAAAGTTAAAAGATTATGAAAAGAAATAGATGAAAACTTACGTGAATCACATCTCTCCCCAGTATAACCGGGAGCACAGTCACAGGTATAGTGAGTGGCAAAGTTATTACACTGTCCCCCGTTATTGCAGGGTGAGCTTGTACAGACATTGGAAACTGTGGAACGGGAAATAGTATGAAAATATTAGTACATTTTTAGTAATTTGAGCGCCATGAGCTCCCAACTGAGGCGGAGACCAGCACTATACAAGAGGCCATCATCATCATTACATGCTCCATAGGAAACTCTGAGAGCATAGCCAGCATCATTCACAAAATATGTTTGTAAATATTTTTAAATATTTAAAAAGAGTCTTCTACTTCTCTTGTTACATTTTGCTCAGCAGTCACATGATATAACGACTTTGAAATGAAAGCAGCAAATCATTTCTGAACATTTCACCTACCAATTGTTTTTTGCATGAACAATCTCATGGAACACAAAAATAAGAACAAGAGTGTTGCTGTAAGCCAATGTACTATATGAATCGTGCAATGTTAGCCCCAGAAAGAGGAGCCCAAAAGCCTCAGTACACCTGCAGAGTTACCTTCCTGATATCTATAACATTCCTATAATTCTACCTTAAAACGATAGACCAGTTTTGGGAGGAGGGCGCTTCAGATATTTAACTAGTTTGTGAGCTGCAGTAAAATTATTACCATAATGCAGTTTTTCAATAGTAAATTAGAGCATGTTCATAGTTTGTTTGAATGAAATCGACCTACAAATGGCTTAATTATCGCAAAATAAAAAATCATGCTGCGGTCTCCCTCCCTATAGCACAACATGCTTCACGTACAAAATGAATGCGAACTCACATACCGCAGACAAAATCCCAAAGGTTGGCAGCTCTGTACCTGATGATTAGGGAATAACTGTTTTGTAAAATGATCTCAGTAAACTTACCAGTCAGACAATTTGGGCCTTCTAGTCCGGGTCGACAATGGCAAACGTATCTGTCCTGCGTACCCAGATTGTCACAAGTCCCTTCGTTAAAGCAGGGGTTGCTATCGCACGGGTCGTACGCTGGAAGATATTAAAAATTAGGAAATATTGTTTATTTTATGATACATACAATATAAAACAAAACATTCAGCAGCAAGTGCTGAGAAGATATTTGTACAATAATCTTGGCCACAATCAGAGATGGAATACTTAACATTTTGAGGGGAATAGTCCCTTCATTAAAACAGGGGTTGCTATCGCATGGATCGTAAGCTGAAAGAGATTTTGAATGCATACATACAATGATAAAAACATTATTACTTGATAAGATTTGATGTTCATACATTTCAAACCACAGCATACATATGTCCATTTTTCTGTTATTTTCTCTGATTGTAAAATATAATTGTTAAAAGTGGTAAGAACATAATAAAAATAGAAAATAAAAAGTAAAAGATGTAATAACTTGATAGCTTTAATCGTCATATTGCCTAGTCGAAAATCTTAGAGCAGTACACATTATTCCAAAGTGCTATTCACAGAATAATGTAAAAAACGAATCTTTCTGGAAATTGCAGTCGGTGTCCGCATATTGGGGAGGGCACTCGCACGTATAGGAATAGAATTCATTGCTGATATGGATCTTGAATTAATTGCCCTCCATGAATACAATATGCGAGTAAAACAAAACTCGGACGTGCTGTAAATTTCAGAGTCTGTGCCTACATTTTCAGGTAGGCATTCACATCTATAGGAATTGATCTCATTGCTTAAATGGATCATGAAATAATATAGGCCTCTATATATATACCTTTGTTCATATCAGAAAGCCTGATGGGTAGTTTATCGACTACGGAAGTGAATTTACAAAGTGTAAACAATGGAAAATCACGACTAAAAAGATATCACGGCATGGCTAGTGTTCGAAACAACCACAAAGGCATGTGCTGACCTCCATGAATAAAATATGTTTAAAACAAAGACTTAGTGAAGATTTCACAGTCGGTGCCTGCGTTATCGGGTGGGCACTCGCATCTATAGAAATAGATTTCATTGCTGAAATGGATCATGAAATAATATGTGCCTCTACAATTGTTCGTATCAGAGAGCATGATGGGTTGTTTATCTAGATTTTGCAATGTGTAAACGCAGCAAAATATCCAGAAAGATATCGCGGCAAGCTTAGCATTTGAAACAACCGTAAAGGCATGTATTGTCCTTCATGAATATGATGTATGAGTTATCTAGAACAAAGGCTTACTGTATATTTAACAGTCGGTGCCTGCGTAGTCGGGTGGGCACTCGCATGTACAGGAATAGATTTCATTGATGAAATGGATCATGAAATAATTTTCTTTCATTGAACTCATGAAGCAAAGACTTACTGTAGATTTCACAGTCGGTGCCTGCGTAGTCGGGAGGGCACTCGCATGTATAGGAGTAGACGTCATTGTTGATAGTGATCACACATGTACTTCCAAAAAGACATGGACTGCTGTAACAAGGATCAACTGTGCAAGGCAAGAATTGTTTTAAGAGTGTTAAAGACAACTTAAGATTGATATGTCCATTTCCAGTTTGCATGATATCAATGAGGGGCTTTATACTCCCCAATTAGACTGCTTCTAATTTGCTCGATTCATCTTTTCCTTTGCATTTACGCGTCTTTACCTGGATTTGGTTGAAGGAGGTTTAGATGGAATACCTGGGGGTTATGGAAATAAAGTTCCCCTCTTCCACGCCATGGCAACCCTTCCAACCCAACTGCGGGTCTTAATTATTCATCTTACACCGAATAATTTTTATCATTGTATCTTTTGCTTATACTGTAACTGTTCTGATTTTCTAAATGAAATTGATACCATGAGTAGGATTTGATTCTTCGACCTTCTGATTGAAAGGCGAGGGTTTGAACCACTACAACACGTTGCTTCCATGACGTCCACATATGAGAATCAAATCAGAATTTAAAGGGGAACTACACTCAGACATTCAAATGCTATCATTAAATGAAGAAAAATAAGATGAACAAACTGTGAAAATTTGAGCAAGATCGGATAATCCATTCAAAGGTTATGAATTTTCAAAGTTTTGATTTACACCCCTCATGGGCTCCTTAAATTGGCAAACGTACAGGCACAAAATGGCTGCAAACATGGAGAACTCTCCATTCACTTTGTACACAAAATTTCACATTTTCCTTTTTTTTTCCAGAAAAGTAAATAAAATTTTGCTTTTCGGTTACATATATTTTAGCCACATCAATTCTACAAGCATTCCAGAAAGAACGGTGTTGATTCCTCATTTGAAATATGATATTGATCCAATTTCAATAAATTTATATACAAAGTGAATGAGGAGTTCTCCATGCATGACATCACAGATTATGTTAATTGACTATACGTTGTCAATTCAAGGATGCCCAGCACAGGTGGAAATAATAACTTTGAAACTTCATAACTTTTGAATGGATTATCCGATTTTGCTCAAATGTTCACAGTTTGTTCATCTGATTTTTCTTTATTTATTGACCATGCATTATTGTCTGGGTGTAATTCCCCTTTAACATGGAGAAAATTAAACTTTAATTTTGTAATTCTATGTGCAAAATAATGTATATTTATTTAAATCAAATACACATCAAACAGTCTCGTACTTACCTATATTACAGCGTGGTCCAATGAGTCCGGTGGTACATTCACATCTGTAGTTTGGCTGTCCGAGTTGATCAAACACGGTGCCACACGACGCTCCATTAAAACATGGACTACTCCAGCACGGGCTCACTGTAAAGAGGAGAAAAATTGGTTACTCTTGAATTCTTGTGGGCACCAAGGTAAAATAAATTGTAGAATAGGCTCAACATATATTTGATGATTTGTGGAAATATTTGGATTTACAAACAAAAATGTATAATTATCCTCATATTTGTTTAAATTATCATGAACAATTGATATGCCTCGGATCAAAAAGACAAGTTTCATCATGTTTTCTGTAATCAGATTACAAAATGGAGCGAAAGAGTAGATGCATCTTATAACATCGTTTTTGATTAAATATTCTCAACTGCCAGATCCTGAATGCTACATGAATGGTTGATGGTCTACATAAATAAATATCAGGCTTCAAAATCAATGTGTAGTGCTCCAAAAAACTAATATTCAAAACATGACCAACATACAGTATAGGCACACTGTGCAAGAATCAAGAGTCTGTGGTACACCTACTCCATTTTCGGCAAACCCGGAGAATAGCGACCAGATGCGCGCGATGTATTCAATTTGTGTACAATCCTATGGAAGCGTGCGGTAGTGCGTCGGCGATGATTTTTGCACCAGATTCGACCAACAAACATTTGGTAAAGTTGGCTC
>BQKZ01001565.1:12156-94088 GCA_036244855.1 Temnopleurus reevesii
AAGTGAGAGAAATGATCTAATAACTGCCAATAATGACATAAAAGGAGAGGAATCATGGGCTAACTATGGATGAGATTTAGACTCCAGGGAATGACTTGACACCTCAGAAGGTTCCAACTAAGTGTGGGTTTCCTTCCATTAATGATTCTAATCGAGTCGTCAGACCTAAACCAATAGCTATCTCCCTTCTTCCCCGTCTCCATAACTACTCTCATTTACTCTGCCCGGTGATGATGATGATGATTATTGTGGTGCGGAGAATCTGTTTGCAGTAAACCATCTGCTTTGAGTTAAGTTTGTTGTTATTTATAAAGGATGCGATTACGATTTCTTTGTGACTTGGAGAGGCAAGAAGAAAGTAAAGGTCGAAGGGTGAAGGCCAAAGACAAGGTCATGCATGAAATTTGACTCCAGTAGTCTGTTGCCTCTGAAGAGAGCCCTAGATGAAAAATATGAATAATGATTTTCACATATGATTAGGGGGTCCCTAAGGGTAGGGAGTGACATAATTCTTTGAAATATAAATTCAAACTGCAGACTCACATCCAAAATACTAATCCTAAATTCAAATTATTATTTGTTACAAGATATTTTCCCTGAACCTGGTAAAAAAAAAAATTGGATTTACCTTGAATGAAAGCATTAAGCTATACATAACTTATTTGCCCTAAAAGATGACAGAGCAATTCATTTAAAATATTGTGCAAGCAAATAAGATGTTGATAATTACTCTACTTATAAATGCTTATTGCTTATACACCTGATCCTTTTTAATGCACTAATTTGTATTTTCTATAATTGTTATTCAGCCGCGTATCATTCAATATGATATGCAGATCATTTCATAATATTAATGCCTAACAATTTGTTATATTTGCATTCAATGGGAATATTGTATGAAGTTAAAGGCTGAAATTGTGGAAAAAAGCAACAAAATTGTATAAATTTATACTAAACAAAATAGAGTCAGTCATGGACAATAGAGCCATAGGCTGTGTATTGAACTGTGCACAAACAACAATAATAAGCTGGTTCCGATTTGAATAACATTACAAAGGAGTATTGAATTGGCATTCGACTTAATTTTTCGGAAATAGATTATATCATGTTAAGTATAGGATTTAAGAGTAATTGTGTCTTTCCCTTATTTTTCTTTTCAGCCGATGCTGTGACAAGAAAAGCTGTGGCAATAGAAATGAGACTCCATCTGATCCGGTGATCATCGACAGGTAAGTGCAAGCTAACCACCCATATTCCAGCGAAATTTGCAATGATGCTATCCCATGTTCTGGAGGATATGGCGCCTGAGCAGCGTTTCACCAAGATAAGAAAGACTTTAAGAATGACTTTCAGATTGACTGGTACCAGTTCTTGTGCAGAATGCGTCTAATATCATGAATCATTACGCACAAGAAGGAATACCAATCAATCTTAAAGTCGTTCTTAAAGTCTTTCTTATCTTGGTGAAACACCGCCCCGGATACAGAGGCAAAGTACAAACCTTCAGATCAGCATGAATATCATCTCATTTTTTTTTCTACGGAGACTCGATCATACATCATCAAATACCTCGATATTGTTTATTTCCATCGCCGCGCTCTGGTGAAAAACCAAATAAAGTTTACGGGATGAGGACCGAGTTATGATGAAGGGGGTTGTCGTCAGGTAACGAAGTAATGATGATCTTCGGTGAAACGAATGCATCAACTCGTAGCAATTAATCTCCACTTGTGGGTTAATTGTGTCATCTGTGCTCGCTATAATGCTCCATAACTTATCTCCTTTCCGCACTCACTCCCGGTGAATATCTGCCGAATATGATGGAATTTATTTTATTAAATTGTTTTGAGACATAGTATCATGAATGTGATATCTTAATTCTAAGCAAGGAGAATATCAAACCCCAAATATCTTTGTTTTGTAATCTATGGACATTATCATGAGTGATTACTTCAACAAATTTATGGGAGTGAAATAAGCAAAAATTCAACATCAGTATACAGTGACTGATGTGATGATCTGTAGAGGTTTCTCTTGAAAACCTCTACAGAGAATGGTCAGGTTATCATCTTAGGGGCAATCTTTGCAAAAAAATTATCCATATATAGATTATTTTTTCATGCTAATCGCTTTATCAGAATGCATTTGTCCTTATACAATTGTAGCCATGGGTTTTAACTAGTTCAATAAGTTTCATTCAAAGCATCTTTTGTAGAAGGAATAGTGCAGTGAAAATCTGACATATCGGAATAGTTAGAGGGGTACATTGATGACCTCGTTTCAGTTCAGTTTAGTCATTGTTGTGGGGTGTCATTCTGCGGCTATTTCTGGTTGATATTGGCATGTCTGTACGGATAAGGGGAAGTGGTCCATTGTAGCTTTGCGTTAATCCTTGATCACCTTGATTCATGGCTCTCCAAGGACCTTGTCTGTCCACAGGTAGGGCCTGAGTGGAGAGGAGGGGGCAGGTAGGGTGGGGATGGGGGCAGGTGGGGAAGGGGGAGGGGAAGAGGGGCAGGTGGGGTAGCGGATGGATGACTGGCAGGGGAGTGGGTAGTGGACAAAGGATCCAATCATTCATATGTCTGACCACTATTCATTGCATACTAAGCACCATGCTTGTATTGTAACTTTTTTGCCTGCAAAAGGCAAAGGCACATGCATAACAGGTTGAACCATTCTCATGCAACTTCCCCCATACTTAGCTTAAATTATAATTTTAATTTTTATTAAAGATATCCAGTAAGATAGGACTTTACGTTGTCCCTTAGGTAGGCGATACATTAGGTCTTCGGGTTTGATTTCATTTAACTTTAAAGAAAGGCATTCTATCTTTGCTGTTTGCAATTACAAACCTACCTATTATTCCTGGATGAAATCTCAAATTTAAAAATAGATAATATCAATAAAGAAGGGGATATAAAGTAACCAATCGGGTGACAAAAGAGCCTCATTTTTTGTGGAATCATGGTGAATTCTTTGCAGAGGTCTATAGTTAGTTCAATCTCCCTCGGGGGTATAGCCATGAAATGGTATGCATGATGCATTGTTTCTTTTCTGACCATGCCGGGTAACCTTTACGGAGTTGTGATTCACCTGGTTGTAAGTGCACCTTGATGAAAGACTAGCATTGATGCGCAATTAAAGGGACCGCTAAGAATAGCACTTTAAATGAAGGGGGGGGGGGGGGGGGGGGNAAGGTGGGGAAGGGGGAGGGAAAGAGGCGCAGGTGGGGTAGGGGGACAGGCAGGGGGGTGGAGTAGTGATTTGTGTTAATCCTTGATCACCTTGATTCATGGCTCTCCAAGGACCGTGTCTGTCCACAGGTAGGGCCTGAGTGGCAACGAGGGGGCAGGTTGGGTGTGTGGGGTTGTGGATGGGTAGGAGGCAGGGAGGGGCTAGGGGGTTGGTGGGGAGGGATCCTTTGGTCATGTTTCCTTATACTGATCACTATTCATTGTCTACTATTCTTATATTGAAATAATTATCGGTTCACCCCGAGATCCAAACACTTGGGTTTCAGAAATTATGGCAGTTCTACGGAAACTTATACTGTATGTGCAGCGAGAAGAGGAGTTTGTACAAGTGGTCTCACTTTTTCAACCAAAACGCGAGTTGCTGTAGCGAGTCGTGCTGCATGTATAAGCCTCCGTAGGACTGGCTCTATATGTGAGCCATACATTGTAGGTTATGTTTCTCTGTTTGCAGTAGTCGAAGGCTCTCACGCAACTTACCCCATACTTTGTCAAATAAAATTTCGATTAAAAAATATCCATTAATAAAGGATTTTACTGTTTCTCTGAGGCACTCATTATATAAGCCTTTGGGCCTTACATATTTAAACTTAAAAAAAGGCATTCTATTTTCTTAACTACAGTTATAGACCTACCTATTATTCATGGATGAAATCTCAATTTTGAAAATAGATAATATCAATAAAGAAGGGGGTTATAAAGTAACCAATCGGGTGACAAAAGAGCCTCATTTTTTTGTGGAATCATGGTGAATTCTTTGCAGAGGTCTATAGTTAGTTCAATCTCCCTCGGGGGTATAGCCATGAAATGGTATGCATGATGCATTGTTTCTTTTCTGACCATGCCGGGTAACCTTTACGGAGTTGTGATTCACCTGGTTGTAAGTGCACCTTGATGAAAGACTAGCATTGATGCGCAATTAAAGGGACCGCTCAGATAGCACTTTAAATGAAGGAGGGGGGGGGGGAGGATTTTGCAAGGAGGTTTGTACTCTGAAATGCAAATTCAGATCATTTGCAAATTGAAATGTATAATTTCATTGGTAGCTGGTCTGTGCCTTCAAATCTTATGGAACATTGAATTTGTTTGGTCAGTGCTGATTATCTTGTTTAAACACCCTGTTAAATTAATTTAATATTAAAATGTTTCGTCCAAATTTTCACCATGAAGACACAAAAGATGAAATGTTTGGATGATTGGAGGAATAGGATAAATTTATTCTTGGTCAAGTCCATCAATATGAACATTAAAAGTTGGGGGCCTAATACTACAATCAGGATCCGCAACTTTGGTCGCGAAGTTGTCATTTTTAGTGCTTCAAAATATTGAATCATTAACGACATACAATCTTGACAATCTATATTTGCAGAATTAAATTTTATGTCATCTTTCTATTTCATCAATCAAAAACCTTTATTTTCCATAGAAGAGAAAGTCTTTCAATTCCATTGGTCCATATCATTTGCTTGACCAAAGCGAAATCTAAGCCCAGATTTTATATAAACACCTTCAGGACCGGCAGATAAAAAAAAAGAAAAAAAAATCACTAAATTTGATTTTTCAATCCAATTTTTCAGAAAAAAAGTCTTTGTGGAGGGCGTTTTACAGTGAAACTGGAACAGATTTATTTGCTCTTAATTGTCATCAGCATTCGATGGTGCCAAAAAGAGACCGTGGTAATGAAAGATATAACTTTCAATAATTTAAGGATGAAAAATGATTTGATGTTTGGATTACCCAAATTCGGTGTTAGGATATTGGGTGGTACAAATGTCTGGATCTTCGCTTAGTTTGGCATAGGCCACAAGACAGGCAGTTACTCATAAACATGGAGGAAGGATGTGACACTTGCATCCATAGAGGAACAAAAATGCCCCTCTTCCTTCTCATCTTACCCCCCTTTTCCCTGTCATCTCTATTATCATCCACCATGAGGGATGTTGCACTATCAAGAGTTTCGAAATTATCACGATGAATGCTAATCCGCAAAATTAATCTGGAGACTGTAAAACAAAGGTTTACATTTCTTTGAAATTGTGAAAGATCGATTCTCATTAGTTACTGGTCAGTTTAAAATAAATGCGTATGCTGTGAAGATCTTGATTGGCCAGTTACAATTATTGATAAATTTATGTGAAGGAGCCCAGGTCAGTATTGAGATTATTTGTGGTGCAATATCGCGGGCTAACTATTTCTCTAGACAATTCTAAGTTTTAAGGAAAATGAACAGAAATAATTTTAGAATTGTTAATGAGAAACCCTTACCCTTACAACTCCAAATAAAGCAAATCAGTGGAATATATCAAGTGGGGTAATCAGAAGTAGGTAGGATTACCTTGCCCCCTTCCTACAAACCCTTACCCTCCAATTAAGGCAACTTAGTGGAAATAAAGGTAGGTTAATCAGAATTGAAGGAGAGTGGTGGGGGGGGGGGGGACTTAACCCCTTTCCTCCTAACTCTTACTCCTCCAAAGAAAGCAACTTAATGGAAATAAAGCAAGCCGGTTAATCAGAATCAAAGAAGAGTGATGGGAGAGGGGGAGGAGGAGGACCTTGCCCCTCCGAATAAAGCAAGGCGGTGGAAAATAAAGCAAGCGGGGGTAATCAGAATCGATGATGAGAGATAAGGGGGATGCACGCATCCGGTGTCATCTTTCTCCCTGGCCGCTGGAATAACACTATTTTGGTCAAAACGATGAGAGATCTCATTTGAAATGCTGTTTCTATCCGAGGTGACTATGGGCTGGGACAGGGATGATGACAGTGAGTGAGTGATTGACAGCCAAATAGAACTCTTTTTGTTTTATCAATGAGATCATGCCTATTGTCAAGATGATTAATAAGACACACACCGCTAGTTCTCGATCTAGAATACCTTGAATTTTGAAATTTATTGTATGTTTCTTGGTGTGTCTGTATTCTGATTTCGTAGATCCAGGAATTATCTTATAATATAGATATGCTAATTTCAGAAATTTTCTAATTCAATAAGAATTTAATGGACAAAGTAATTCAATTTTATCTCTCACAATTGCAAATTATGATAGTGACTTTGATATTTTGCATTTAAAGCCTTCATATACATATTGGAAATTTTGATATTTCAGAAACAGAATTGCTGGACATAAGAATGCTAATTACAGGTTTATTTTGATCTAAGGTTTGATCGGCTTCCTTTCCCATCCATCAGACCTTCCTCTAATATAGCAACAAGAGAATGAGAAAATGATTGAGAATAATCATCGTTTGAACACAACACACCAGAAATGCAAAAACTAGGTTTTTTCTTCTTTAGCAGTCGTGCACAAATACTAAATCATCATTTTTTGCTGATAATGATGATCATAATCTTTCTTTCATTATCTTTTTAAATTCTTTTCACGTCTGTTGCTCGTATTCAGTAGTTCTTCATTAATTACCAGAACTATGAATTTCATTCAAACCTATCACATAGGTCATTTGAATGGTATTCCGTTGATATTGTTCAAATGATACAAAATTTCCGGCAACAGGCCCACACACTTTAAAGCCTATTCCACGTGGCTAGGGAGATAATACAATTACACATTCCCAGTGGTCGCCTCATAAATACCCTCTTGAAAACTAACTTGCAATGCAATTGGACATTACAAATGCGTGAACTTTGATGGACTACGCAGCCCCAACAGGCTGACTCACACCTTTGCGTTTTTAGCCTGCGTCCGCTCAGCGTTTTTTAAATTTAAAATGCTCCCAGAGCGCACAGTGTACGCTAATCAGATGGTGGACTGACTATCGGCTTGCACTCAAGGAGCATACGCCGGACGTCAGTCCACTGAATAGTGTCTTTCTGCGTCAAGGGAGCACTTTTAATTTAAAAAACGGTGAGCCGAAGCAGGCTTTAAACGCAAAGGTGTGAGTCGGCCTTTAACTCCGTTCCCTCCACTGTTGCCCCAAATTGAACTTGGCATGATGGTGAATAGAGCAGACGAAATCCCACATGGATCCTCCGTTTTCTTTACCAAAGCTCGCCAGATAAATACCCCTGTAACCACTTCTCCAGATTGTCTTTGAATTGCGATCTTTTCATCATTTCCGCAACTGAATAAGCAAAGGGTGTAGGGAGATAGACAGTGAGAGGGGGGGGGGGGGTAGGGAGAGATGGAATGAAGGATAAAAGAAGAAGGAACTATTCAAATAGATTCTTGACTCTATGTTAAGTTCTAGTCATCAACCTTATGAAGAGCAAGAGAGAGATGGAGATGGAGGAAAGACAGAAGAAGAGATAATATTTACTTTAAGGATATTTTGCC
This sequence comes from Temnopleurus reevesii, assembly GCA_036244855.1. Classification (NCBI taxonomy): domain Eukaryota; kingdom Metazoa; phylum Echinodermata; class Echinoidea; order Temnopleuroida; family Temnopleuridae; genus Temnopleurus; species Temnopleurus reevesii. The sequence continues at coordinate 19,703 of BQKZ01001565.1, forward strand.
AGAAAGAGAGAGAGAGAGAGAGAGAAGGAGAGTAAATGACTGAAGAAAAGCGAAATATTTGAAGAGAGTCTTGCCATCATTCTTGGGTCATGAACCCTTGCAAAATGAGAAAATTTGGGTGCATCATCGGGGCTCAGGATTGGCCCAGTTTCTTTGAGAAACGGAATCCGTTGAGCCGATGCTCTTTCTCCTCAATCCAGCAGGGCATGTGAATTGGTGATGAGTAAGGACTCGTTGCGTTTAACTGCAGAGCAGGGATGCCACAATGTCGTTCTTAAAAAGTGGCAAACGTCATTTGAACATACCGCCTTCATTTTTCAAATTTTGTAATTCTGACTGGTATGGTTGCTCCCAGTGTATTCAAACAATGGTCATAAATGTATTTCATTATGAATAGAACATTTCACTTGTTATAAAGTGGGTGACCATTGGTAAAAGCATGACATAGGATTTACCCAAATTTGTAGGTAACAAGAGAAAATTGATAATGATTCATTACCCGGCCCATGTGTATCATTGAGTATTTGTAGCAATAGTTTGAAAATGAGTCTGAAAATTAACATTATAGCACACATAAATCCCATAGTATTTACAAAGCATCAAAATTTTCTTTTATTCACGTCTAAGAATGTCACAGAATTATAACATCAACTTAGACGATATTCTGACAAAATACTTGGAATGTCAACTCCATTTCATCAAACTTTTAAAAGCCATATCCCTACTGTTCAGTTGAATGCATAAATGATAACGTACTCCTTCCATGATGATAACACACTCCTTCCTTTGCTAAAACCACAGATTGTTTCACAAACAAGAACAATTTAAATGTCTCAACCATGTGCGTTTTAGTCAGGTTCATCCCAAGATCCACGGTTGTTACAGATGGTAGATCCATCTTGTGCTTTTCTTCAACTTGGCTTTACCCCGACAGGGTCAATGATTCTTGAGGTCATAGCTACTGCAAAAAAAAAAGAAAAGAAAAGAAAAAAAGAATGGTTGAAAGAAGATACCATTTAAAGGTATACATCAGCCACGAAAATGATAATATTCCCAGGCTGTATTTATGTATATATATTTGGATGATAATTCAAAAGAAACAATGTAGTGCAGCAATGAGTCTTAAGGTCATAGCTACTGCTAATGAAAGAAGAAAAAAGAGGTTGAAAGAAAAAGATACCATTTAAAGGTATACATCAGCCATGAAAATGATGATATTCCTGTCTTATGTATTTATATTTTGATGATAATTCAAAAGGTACGATGTGATGCATTTATAGCCAATTCAATATTTCAAAATTACTGAATGTTCAGGGACACCTGTCTACTTCATCAGGGGGGGGGGGGAATACCAATATTTGAATGATACACCTACAATTCCGTTTCTGTTATTTTCTGTTATTTGACTTTTTTCTAATTTCAGCATTACATATTAAATTCAATTTGTATGGTTAGGCTGTTTGGTGATCTTCTTTACTTTGTCTTAGAATAATGTTCTAATTCTTGCCTGTCATGAAATTATTTGAATGATGGGAAATTCCATCAACTGTGATAAAAAAATTCTACAAATATCTATCTCAAATGTGTACAAAGGAATTTTATATATGTGGAATAGCAACCAAAATCAAATTCAGTATCTGTGAAGGATTGGTCTTTATGCAGATATGATACAAAGACATACAATTTTCATTCCATCTATTTTCAGCAAATATTTACTTCCACCAATGTATATCTGCCTTTCACTAACATTCAACATGACAATGTCCTCTCGACACTAATTGATCTCCGGATTTGTTTAAGGACAACCCTCTCGCAACGACCCACATTCCCAACTCTCGGATTGATCAAATAGAATAAAATAGCATTCATAGACTGCCCTCATCCGCTCTTTCACGAAGGAACGACCGCTGCAAATTGTTTCCCCTCAGTGCGAGAGCTTTTAAGATCCATTAGTCGTGATCTCACTGAAATTCTCCCCGTTGTTCTCCTTCACTAGACCGTATGACTTCTGGTAATTTTTTCCGCTCTCCGTGTTTGCAGAAGATGCATGTCTGTATAGAAAGGCGGTGTTTACTCAAATCTAGAGCTTAATATTTAATAGATGTCGTAGATTTATTCATTGTTGTCCCATCTGGCCATTTACCTTTGCTAGATCTTTGCTTTCTATATTATTCTAGAGTGAACATTTGTAAGGTTTATGAGCCTAATATATGGCGATCATTATTATGTTTTGATTGTAAATTATTAATAAATTATTTGCATAGATAAGTTCATGGAAACACGAGGGAGTCTAGCACATGTGATAAATATGTTACATTCAACCTTTTAGATTTTGAGTTAATTATGTTATATAAGCATATTCTTTTATCATGTTTGTTTAATTGGCTCTGTCATCATGAGTAGTAGGGACATTACAAATGGTTGAAGAAATACCATAAATCTTTGTGCAAAATACTTTCTAAGTATTAAAAATGTCCTGTTTAAAGATATTCTTGAAAAATAAAGATAAATTTCTAACCTCTGTGGAGTTATTTTGAAACACAGGACCAATTCAGGCAGGTTCATATCTACTATTAGAAGTAGTTTGACAGAAGTGTGAGCAGAGCTATGTAGTAGGAGCTGTTAGTACATAATCTACCTGCTTTGGGCCCATGTTTGCAATCTTTAGAAAGTGAATGAAGTTGTAGGGGAGCATAATGCCCAGGAACATTTAAAAACCGATACATCTGGCATGACCACAGCGGCGAGTTCATACCCTGGCTTGAAATGCCAGCTGCACCCTTAAACCCAGCCTGATGTCAACACCACTTTGTCAGGGAGATAGCGCACGCTAATCCCGCTGAAAGTCTCTGGGAATTGGCCGCTAAATCGTCAGACAAATCAAATCTGGAAAGTGTGTTTTACAAACCGGGCAGGAATAGGAAGATAATAGGCTCTCCCCATTGGTCGTAATCTACCAGACAAGCTAACACTCAACAATAACGGGGTGCTCTAAAAACTCCCTGGTAGACACTTAAGTACTTGATAAGTCCCCCATTGGCTGCCCCCTGATACGCCTGTAATCACCTTTTGCCACCGCAAATGGTTGGACCCCCTTCCTCCAACCCTCATTTTCTGTCCCTTTCTTGACCCCTCCCCCTTCTGCACCCCTTCTTGTGACTACCGTCTGTAATGTAATATGGAGAAGATAATACAAAACTCTTACATATGTAACTTTCACATTTAAGCAGATTGAAAAAAAAATTGTAATGTTTATTTAAGAAATAGAATGAAGATCTTCTTGCCAGTTTCTTTTCCTGCAGACATTTTCAGAATTTGATATGTAGGCATAGAAATATGAAATTTGATTATGACTATTTGTTCCAATTTTTTGTTTGTTTGTCAACCACATAGGCCTCTTTTGTTGCACATATTGTTTGTTTTCTGACATAGACTAGTACACCATGCACAGTTAATGATGAATTATAATCTAAAATCTAGTTATCATTCATCTATTTAATTTGTCTTTGTTAGAGTAAAGACCAATGTAGGCTAACAGCTAGGTTCACAAAGGTTGATAACCCTCGCATTCTCGATATGAATGTGAAATATGACTACATTTGAATGTGAAATATGGCTACAACTCTTTCTTGCTACTTTCTCTTTCCGCAATCCGCACCGTGGTGCATATCGTGGTGCATATCGCAACCAGATGCACTTGGACTTGCTAAATGGTTCATAGGGTCATACAGCGCTTTGTATTTCTGGCTAAGGCACCCCTTAAAAAGTTGTTTGGTTGCATTCCACCGACCTACCCTGTTAAATTAATAGACCTGAACTGTTTTTCTTATCTTTTTTTTTCCTTTCTTTATTCTTCACCCAAATTTTTAAAATCGCAGTAAGATCAAAGACAAACCTTTGAAATATAAGCTGTAAAGTCATTTTCAGTAAAATTGTAGATAAACATGGTAATGTACAACCTGAAAAGTGATTTTCAGATATTCTTTGGCTTTTCACTCTATTCTAGTATCATCTTCTTCTAACACAATATTAAGTGAAATGAAGTGGGACAGATGCAATTACAAGCTGGTTCCGATTTGAATAACATTACAAAGGAGCATTGAATTGGGATTAGACTTGATATTGAAGAAATATATTATATTATTATATCTCGTTTACTTGAAAATCACATTCTAAAAATTAAAAAAGTGAATGAAAAAAAAAACTTTTTCAGACCAACCAAGGCTATTTTTTGAAAATGTCGTTCATTGGCAACCAAACTATTATTTTTTCTTGGCCTAAGCGACCAGGTGAGACAGGTTAGTTACATGCCAAACCTGAGTCGTTCTTGGTGATTTAGAGAGCCCTTGGGACCATCTCAGACAAGATAAACTTACGTCCTTCCTGAACTGCCGTGTCCCTTTTGTCTGTATAGTGACTCACCTGTGTGTATTAAGCAAGGGGATTCTCTCAGGTTTGCTCTTTTACCCCACCCCTACTCCTCTGCTTCACCCCCACGCCCTACCCACTCTTATGCTTTACTGTGATGCCCCTCTTTCTGCTTAGCTTTTTTCCAATGCGCCCCATACTCCTTTTGAAGACTAAGTTGAAAGTTGAAAATTTGGCCTAATTATGCCCAAGAGATTCTTGTATCTCCCATGCCTGCCTTAATGCCTCTGAAGTCTCTGTTCCGAATTGTATTATCTGAAATTTGCTCCCATCCCCCCCCCCCCCCCCCCCCNATATCTTGGGCTAGTTTCCAAAACAGTGAGCTAATTTGGGAAATAGCTCACTAACTCGCTCTTATTTGGTGTAGTGCAGCTCACGCTCGCGATAATTCGGCGACTCGGGCTAATTTATTCATTCGTTGTGTGGGAGCAGCGGAGCATGGCAGCCCGGCCCATTCTCCACACAACAACCACATGCTTATTTCCCTAGACTGCGCATGCTCCAGAACTAGACCAAGCTCGGAGCGGGCTAATGCAGCTCGCGCTCGCGATAAATTGAGGAAAGAGATTTTGGTCCTTCAAGCTCGAGATTCCAAACTCGCTATAGTGCAGACCAAGATTGCCAATCTCGAGATTAATTGCAAAGATGGTTGATCGGGCTAAAAGCTCGAGATCGATGAAACTCGGGCTAGTGCAGCGCCGGCTCTAGATATGTCTTTTTAAAGAAGGGCAGTACATTGATTTTACTTGTGCCAACTCACCCAGCTAATCTTAGAGTTTAATCGTGTTAAATTAAGGAATTAATTAATTATTTTTGTTCCAATTCTTTGCCCCAGATCTCTCTTTAAGCCACTGGGTGAGTTCTGATCAATATTTGCATCAATTATAAGAAAATAAAGGAATATCTTGAAAGGGTTGACCCGAAGGAGTTAATGCGCTTTATTTTCTAAATTTTGTACACTGTTAATTTCTAATTGTGCGCATAGGGAGTTGGTGTAATTACAGGTGACGATTCTGCCAGGTGGTGGAAGGGGAAACTGTGGTAACAACTTGTCAAATCACTTATGTTTCATGGCTAATGAGGGTGTAGTGTATTCTTCATGCACAGACTGTTGGCTTTGATTTCACAATTCGAATAGTGCACAATGCGGGGTCTGCAGTTGGAGACTATACTTACACTACAGCCATGAGCTGTAGCTCCATCAACCAAGAACAACAGATCAAAACATGAGCAAAATTTGTCTCGGACTTCAGACCCTTGATTATGCTGTGTGCAAATTTCAAACCAGAAGGAAAGAGTCTGTGTCTGCAGACTAGGTGAAGGCTACAACACTGTCAGCTCAAGCATTCTTGCAGCTCATCAAGCTAGAAGAATAATAGGGAATTTTCCATCAAACGTGATATAGCCAATGTGGTAAAAACCTGAAAATTATAAATGTTTATATCTTAAAAATGTAAATTGCAGTGATTTATCAATAAAATTAAACCTCAATTTGGCTAATGATTCCTGTGTAGCTGCTATGTCTTGATCTACTGAAGATAGCATTAATATCAGGTGAAGTCTGATTGGTGTATAGCCTTAACTATAACTATAGCCTTCTGTTTAGAAACTGATGTTAATCTTGATCAAAATGTAAACTCCACTCTGTTAAGCAATATCAAAACAAAAATATATTTTTAAAATCTTGTGTCAATGGCGATACACACGCTACTTCTGTGTGATGAAGTGTTTGAACAACACCCAAACCAGACTTGAACCCGCGACCTCTTGGTTACTAGATCAATATCATATTACCAGAAGACCAATGCTGTGCTCTAGCAACGAGGTTTTGAAACTATCCCTGTATACAGAATGATCAAGTTTAATGTTTTTGATGAATTCACTGTGATCTAATAATAGGCCTACAAAGAAATAATTTCTAAGATTGTAACCATGAAAAGATATAGCATAGAAAAGTGTAATTTTGAACAATAATAAGTGATAAATTATATTATAAATTCATCAATTCCATTTTACTTCATTAACCCAGTATTAGTTCTATCATCTTCAAAGTGACAAAAATACATTTTATATGAACTTTGGATGTTTTTCAGGAAGATATTAGGGATTCTCCATATCCATTCAGTGTTGTGACTTGTCAGTGCTTCTTTGTGAATGATTTTGCTATCTAAGGACAGAGAGGGTGTTTGGTGAAACAATTGAGCCGGTTAACAGGTGTGTAGTCGATTGCGCTGTAAGCATTGTTTATGGGAGGCATGTGGTTTGTACAGATTTACTTCAGGGTTCATTCACACCATGATATATCCATATTCACACTAAGAGAATTAGCTGTTTTACTGAAATAAAATATCAAAATCAAATTTTAGTATAGAAATTAAACTGTTAGCATTGTTTATGAGAGAGAATGGTTTATATTATTGATTCCTCTACTGGTTTAATTCATTCGGAAAGAATTTTTTTGCATATTTTCGATAATCAAAATGAAATAGCATCCATTTCCTGTGTGAAAAGAATTCCAATAACTTGGGGGTAAAGACAAGAAATTATTGCAATAAAGATGCAATTGCATTATATGCTGGTTATTGCCATCTTTGGTATATGCAAATTGCCTTAATTGTCGCAACAAATGTGTTAGACATTTTTGATTTACCAGTGTTTAATAACTTATGAAATTATTGGCAGTCCAAAAAGCAAATTACAGAATATTTTCTAGTGTAAACACTTCCAATAGCCTTGAGCCAACCCTTTCACATAGCTCTTTTTACCACTTTCGATTTTGAAAGCTAGAGAAAACTTTCATTTATAGAGAATTCAATCATGGGCATATCAAATGTACCTCTGTCATATTCCATATGTTGCTCTAAATCTTGTGTCCTCCGCCATCACTAATCTCAATTTCTTATCATTCGTCCTCATCAAATACATCCAAGGCAGGGGTCAGATAAGACAAAGTTGATTTATGTGGACAAATAAATAAACATAGTCAGCAATCAATCGAAACATCAACAAGAGCAAAAACAAAGACAACACCCAGAGAAATTTTAAAAAAATGTATTGGCCAATATTTTAGCATACATATTTTTTTGCGGTTTAGGACCAGTTTGAGACATTGACATTAATTTGACAAAGTTGCTTTATTTGGACAAATAAATAAAGATAGTTAGCAATCAAATGATACATTAGCAAGAGCAAAAACAATGACAAAACCCCAGAGTTATAGAAAGAACTGAATAAGCCAATATTTTAGCTTACACATATTTTGGCAATTTAGGACCTGAGCAGTGACAATGCTTGTACACAAATGAATGTGCGTCATACAGAATGGTAATTTTTGCCATGCTAGAACTGCACCATTCCGAAAATAAAAGCACCATGACAATTTCAGCCTACACAGTACTCAGTTAAGGTCACATTAATGATTGACTTTGTAAATTACCTTGAAAAGAAATTGCAAGTATGTGCGTCTGTATTATAATTTGTAATGTCATTCATTTCAATTTTAACATTCCTAATTTTGATTGATGATAGCAGGTGCTTGAATATAAATTCATGCAATCAGATGAAACCCAGATTACCTTAATCCTACAACCATGAAGTTTTATTATTGCTGGAATTGGTAATAACTTGATTGAAAAGGAAATGGTTATCAAATATTTCTTTACCATTTATATCTGGTAATATAATTTCCAGAAAAATGTTGATGTTTTTATTATATCATTAAAGAATATTTGTATTTATAGGCATATTGTTAAAGTATTGCAACTGACATGCAAAAGACTCTCTGGACATTTTGACATTTTATAATTTTAACAATTCAATAATTCTTGATATTTTGAGAAAAAAAATATGTAATTACAATGTTTGTCGTCCAAAGATTCATGAAAAAATTGTCACCAGTTTTGACGTTACTACCTACCCCTTAATTTTGCATTTGAATGTAGGCCTTTATGCTTCCAGTGTAGCAAAATATGTTCTTATAATATTTCTGGAAAATATTGAGGAATGAAAATGTTTCTTGTCAATTATGACTACTTTTATTCATTTTTGTAAATATATTTCATTTCCCCGGAAAGTGCTACACACAGCAAGATGTGTCCTTTGATGGGTTTCGCCATTCCTTCAGGGGGTGAAAGGCATAACAGATTGGCCTCATAAAGCTGTAAAATCCAACACCCTCTCTCAAAACAATCAATTGTATCCTCACTAATAATATGCCATCTTTGTCACAGATCCATCTTAATCAGCGCTGCAATCAATCTATTTCACCCACTAAACACATTTCTGAGCTCAACTTTGGACTACACGATACAATAATCGGGGAAGAATTGAATTCTGGGTGATTCCGGAGATTCGGTTTTGGCCGAGGGTCTGGATGGAGGAAGAGAGTGGAGGATGGGAGGGATATATGTTGAGAGTACAAGAGAGGCATAAGGTTGGATGAATAGAATGATAAAGATAGATTGATTGAGAGAGAAAATGGACCTATGAGAAAGCTTTGTACAGGATCCCTGCACAGAGCATGAAGATGAAGGTTAAGAAGAAAGGAGAAAAAAAGGAGAAGGGAGAGTGTTAGAGAGGACAAAATAACAGAAATCGTCCAAGAAGCTGGTTGGAATTCAATAAGAAGAAAAAGAAGATGGGGAAGGAGAAGAGAAAGAAAAAGAAGGAGAAGAAAAAGAAAGAGAAGAAAAAGAAAGAGAAGGAGAGGCAAAGAAGATGGAGAAGGAGAAGGAGCAAGATAAGAAGGACAAGTCGGAGAGGAAGTAGATGGAGAAGGAGATGGATAAGGAGAAATATAAGAATGAGGAGCCAGAGGAGAAGAAAGAGAATAAGAAGAAGTATAACGAAGAAGGAAAAAAGCAAAATAAGAAGACATAGTATGAGAGAGAGGAAGGGAGTAGGGCAGAGAGCATCTTCTTTGCGACATGAGACCGGTACCGGACCCACGTACCGCAGACCCCAATCAACGCAAGTCAGGCAGGGTTACATGCCTTCAGGGTAGGGAGATGGGTACGTGAACCACGTCGTCCTCTCCCGTATCCAACTCCCAGATATTGTCTAGAAGAGGGGGGAAGAGGCTCTGAATTCCTACATGTTTAATTCGCTAGTCCCATTTGCCCCCAAGGAAGTAACTGCAGAGGGCAGATATCCCGCAAATTTTCTTTTCAGAAATTCCTTTCCTTCCATTCTTACTTCTGGGGTGCGCGGCATCCCGTTTCTTCCGCGACTCAAAGATTTAGGGGATCACGCAGATTGACTTTCCCATTCATCCCCATATTTTTATCTCCCGTGCATGATTGCATGGGTATTGTCTTGGTGACTACCTCATATGGTTTGGTTTTGTTGTTGGCATTGAATCACTGGAATTGTGCCCATAGCCAAGAAAAAGGAAAATCAAAGTAAAAGAAGAGTATAGCAAAAAAGATGAATCAAGATGATGAAGAGAGAGCAAGAGCAAGAGCGAGGAGACAAAACATTCCTGAAATAAAATGTGTTAACTAAGCTTGCAAGGTCTAGTCTATATTACTGCTGTAGGCTCTGATACCAAGGAGATTCGAATTGTTGGGCAACTTAACCATTTTTTTAATCCATAACAAGAAATTCTTGGCATTGTGCAATCTTATGTATAATCTTAACTTGAATTGAACTTGAATTTTATTATCCAAAATCAGTTGTCCTTGTCCTATCATATATTTAGAGCTGAAGGAGTTGTGCACCTCTAATACACAGGTCCAGTGAGGAAGCTTACCTTCTATGAAAGGACTTCCTGGAAATGTGCAGTCTATGACCCTCATCCATGTCAAGGGCTAGCTCACACAGACTCATTAATTAGGCTCTCCCCTGTCAGTTTGGCCCCCTTTTGTCAAGATCCGTCATAAATCTAGGTCACTGACAGGTTGCGCAGAGTCCTTAATTTGTGCTTGTTAATCTACGGTAGGCCTGAAATATTAGCATTGTCCAATCCGGGCAGTTCTGATATGTTTTAAAGAAACAATTAAAATCAAGAAAAACTTATAATGGAAGATTTAACACGATATACACTATTTCCGTAAAGAAAAGTCAGAACGCCAATTCAATGCTCCTTTGTAATGCTTTTCAAAGAAGCCCAGCTTGTGATTGTCACAGTCGTGCAGATCAATACACTGCATATCTGATATGGATCTATTGTTCATAACCCACTTTATTTCACAGAAATAAATTATATCATGTTATTTATAACCATGTCAAACTGGAACTGGATACTCGTAGTACAAAGCCTATTGGAATTACAGAATTCAGTAATCAATGGGTTAAAAAATTTAAAAAAGATACCCTTCAGGACATAAATTGCAAGTGTGATATAATATAATTATTTCCTTTAGACCAACTAAATAGGCATGGTGTTTATTTTCCTTACAACAAAGGGATGAATTGATCATTTGAATGAAACGCACATTTCTTCACATTCTCATCATGCATGATATTCCCCTGTAATGCCATCTATGATGATCAAAAGTAAACAAATGTTCATTCCCAAGTGCATTCGAGGATTGGTTTTAAAGGATGACAATATTTTGACTCTATAAGTGTGTAGATTTCTGCCCAGCAGCTCCGTTTCCATCGCTCCCTCTGTCTCTCCTTGCATCGTCTTCCAATCTCGACCAAGAAGATGAGGAGGAGGAAGCATCCTACATCTGAAATACTCATCAGATCATCTTGCTTGCAATTGAACTCCGTCGTTCGAGGTGAAGCACTGGCGATGTTTCTTCTCCGGAAAAACAGATCGCAATGTTTTCGAATGAGCTTCTCGTCCGAGAGGGGATGGATTAGCAGATGTTGATGAGTCTAGATTTTTTTTCGGGATAGCCCTGTGGCGATAGACCGTCTTGAGTTTCGCTTCCCCGCTTCGTCCGCGGTCCTTTACTCCGACGTTCTACATCATCGAGGGTTGCGTTTTCTCTTTTCTTCTCTTCGCTCATTTCTCAACCATATTTATACAATATTTTGGGTCCATTACGTGTTACTCTTTCTTTTCTCCCAGGTTCAAAGAATGAATAAAAGCATGATGTCTTCACTCCATCATTACCCTTCACTTCAACCAATATTAGCTACGGTACACTCTCAATTTTTATGGTTCACATAATCAACAGGTGGACTTTGGATAGTCATCCTTTTTCACATTATTTCCAAACCCCAACTCTGATAGCCTGAATGCATATCCAAATTATGAAAAAACATTATGAATCTTTTCGAGGTGGTGCAATATGAGGTTTACACAATCAGCGTATAAGGCAGCTTGCATAAGAAATGCCATCCTGTCTAGTGATCTATACCTTTCAATGCATCAAAAACTAGTCATAAAGCTTGTTATTTATATAGTTTAAAAAGGTCCCTTTTTCATGAAGTATGTATCTGAGTGCCAACCATTCTGGAGACACACAGGGTTTCTCAGTGGCATTTCCTATCTACATGCATGCCACAGGGCTGCCAAGTCTCCTGGATTCCGCAGGAGACTCCTGGAAATGGGCCACAATAAATGCATGTTTTTGAGCAATCTCCTGGATTATGGAAACATTGATGCCATTAGGTTGTGTGCATTTTATAGACATCTACTGGATTTCTTCCACAATCTCCCTGATTGTTGCTGTTAAATGTTGGTAGCTCTGCATGCCAAATAGAATCTTCTCTTGCCCATTGTCTTCCATTGGAACTGTCTTGTTGCATCCTCCGATGCGATGCACTATCTCTTACGGAATAAAGGATGAGAAGGAGGATGATTTCTCGCCACCCCGAGGCGGGAATAAAGAAAGAAGTGAATCGCGGGGACCTTGATAGCACCTTTTTGGCATGGCCGACAGGCAAATATCATTGATTGGTGAAATTACACCCACTAGTCCGAGATGGACGCAGATAGCATCCAAGCCGGCGCAATGGCCTGGCCGAGGCAATTTCATTTTCCTAATTTCCACTTGACTGAGAAAAGAATAATGGCCTGTGTAGTGTGTTTGTGAGAGAGTGATGGAGAGTGATGAAGATGGAAAGAGAATGATTGAGTGGACATGGTTTAGGATGAGGGAGAGATGGAGATGAGCGGAATGGAAAGGGAGAGATAGAGAGAGAGAAAGAAAAAAGAAGGTGTGAGATAGAGAGATATATCGATATTTGAAGAGAACGAGAGAAAGAGCAGATGAGAGAGAGAGAAAGAGGAAGGAAGAATTTATAAAGACAGATACAGTAAGTATTGAGGAGAAGAGCGAGAATAAGAGAAGGAATAAGAAAGACTATAATAAAAGAATAGGATGATGGTTTCAATTTAAATTTTTTTTTATAAACATGTCCTTCTATCCCCCAGTTTACCAATAATTCGGTTTTTCTTAATTTTTAGTGCCCATCCCAACTTTATGCTCACTTTCTTCAATATCAAATCAAATGACAAATTGACAAATTTATACAGTGCAAAATTCAATCCATACATGCCTCCCCCCCCCCAGAATGACTCTGTGGATTACCTCCACCTTGTTACTTCTCTCATGTTTTGCTAACATCTTATCCTTCTTGCGGCATCTTTCTTCATTCTATAAGTGTTTTAATCCTCTGACGGGCAATCTACATAATGCTTTTCTCGGGCCTCGGATGAATTGTGATTTTTATCCTGACTTGAATTAGGTGATCCGTCATTTTTCCCCCTGCCCGAGTTACGCCGTTCTACATGTGCATTGCTTCTGCATGCCCATGAGCATCTGTGTGTTGATCAGATAAAGTGTTTCCTATGCAATTCCTCACGACTGTCAAACTTCACGCTTTATTTTGATATTTTCTTTTAGTAAATCTTACCAAGGTTATCCACTTGATCATACCAACAGTGCACAATTTTATGAAATTAAATCTAAAGTAATGTTACCTATTTTTTTTAAATGACAGAAAACATTTTGGCATGAGTTATGATCAAAGTAATGAAGTTGTCAGAAATTCTAATGCATTTCCACCCTTCCCCCTCTCTCTCTCTCTCTCGCTCTCTCTCTGCCATTTTAATCTCATCTTTTGTTGGTAATTATAATGAATCATGGCTCTTATATGTAGAGGTAAAAATTAACAGGCCTTTATGAATTCTTTTTATGTAAAGAAAATAAACCAAAGAAAGTGGATATTCTGTAAACACAGCATTCTATAGTCGAAGAATAATGGCAATTAGAATACATGCACTCCAGAATGCTAGTGTACTTTGTATAGAATAAGGGAAAGGGGAAATTATATGATTATTTTCCAACCCTTTTCTTTCTGTTGCACTCTTTCTTGCATAAATGAATCTTACAGCTAATATCCGACTACTTAGCAGGCTTCCTCCCCATCTGGGATGTAGTTTTTTTCTACCAAGAAGCGAGATGGGGAGGATGGATTTGTATGGAGATGGATGATGAGGTTGGGGAGGAGAGAGAGGAGGAGGAGGAGGAGGAGGAGAGATCCCCTTCCATCTGGAGTGGAGTTTTCCTCCACAGAACAGGGAGATGAAGAGTATGCATTTATAGGGAGATGGAGATGGGAGAGAGAATTTGAGAGGAGGGGAAGAGATCCTCTCCATCTGGAGTGCATTTTTCCTCTTGATGACATCATCATGCATTGGATGAGGGAGGATGGAGAGAGATAGGGAGAGAGAGAGAGAGAGAGAGAGAGAGGGGTGGGGGAGCGAAAAAAAGAGGGAGAGAATAAGAGAGGGAGGGATGGTTATAATATAGGAGTGGGATGGAAGAGATGGAGAATTAAAGAGAGAAGATGTGAGAGCAGGATGGATGAGAGAGTAAAAGAAAAATAGATATATCATATTAAAGGAAAGGAAGAATTTGTATATAGTCTACAATTTGTAAGTTATTTTACAATTTTTTTTAATTTGAATTGATTTTATTTCTGCGTTCAAATGAACGATTTACAATATAAACATTGAACATAAATACATAGTACAAATGAATAGTATATTTTAACATACGTAGAATAGTAATATAAAAAAAGAGAAACAAAGTAATACATAAAGTAAGGGAACGCAGGAGACCATCATCATGTATCAAGGTATTTGTAATTACTAATTAAAGATTTATTCAAGCTGATTAACTTTAATCCACCTGTTGGTCATAAGTTTGAACACACCCCTTAAATGTAGGGATGAAGACAGAGAGAGATAAGGGGGTAGGGCTGGTGTGATGAGTGGGGGAATGAAGTGGATACTTTCCTCACAGAGTGTTTTACAAAGAAGTGACATTAAAAATGATTACACACTAATTATAATCATGATTAAACTTAAATATCTATAATTATGATTTTAATAACATATAATTATTATGATATGATTTTAATAACAATATTCAGACGTACAATATTCAGACATACAATATTCAATAATGTTCATAATGAGGATGGTGATAAAGAATTATGAGTTTAAGACCAAATGGTATTTCTGTACATACAATAAGAAATCATAATTATTATAATATGATTTTAAGAACAATCTATAAACATACAATATCCAATAATGTATATAAGGGGATGGTGATAAAGAATTATGAGTTTTGACCGAATGGTATTTCTAAAGATACAATAAAAAAAAATCATAGTCTGTAAAGGATTAAGCAGTGAAGTTGACAATGATAAAGAGAATTAGCAAATTAGAAGTAGCAATTGGAAAGTCTCAAATTTGTAAGATTTTAAAGAATATTATGATGATATTTGTAATTGTTGTGTGTGAACATGTGATTAGGACCGAGTGAGACAAGGGGGAAGGGCTGGTGTGATGAGTGCGGGGATGAAGTGGATGCCCTCCTCGCAGAGTGTTGATGCTACAAGTATACAATCAGCTCGCGCTTACGGCCTATTATCATCCATCAGTCGGTGCTGCGGCAGAAATTAGATGAATAATGGGCATGAAATGTGTGTTTGGTTGGAGTGCCCGCTCAAGAGCCCCCTCGAAAGAGAAACGTGGTAGAATCTGTCAGGGCGTAGCTTGATTGATGCTCGGTAATTCCATTCCTCTCAATTGGATGTATCACAGGAATGGAATGGAGGAAAGGGAAATAGTCAATATTTTATGAATTATGGAATTGTTGGTTTATGCTAATTTATACATTATGAATTATTCATACATTATCATACTTCATATGTAGACCTGCAGTGCAAGTGGTATTGCTGTCATTTAATTAAAATGTAATGACAACATAAGAAATATTTTATATATAGAGAACATTCATGTAGATATTTTTAATTACATTTATGATCAATTTCTAGGTTGACTGCATTTTAATCTTGTCTATTTTGCATATAATGCACAGACATCAGTGCTAAGAGTACATGAAAAGAAAATTTGATAAAAGTGATATTAACAATAGGCCTACTAACATACTGTCTTTGATATGATATTATATCAATATTATAACCAATTTGCAATATATACCTCAGCTACTAATGAAGCATATTTTTGTTAAAATCATCTCTTGATGCTTCTGATCTCCTTTGACAAAAATTAGATCCTACTTCTACTATGATTCATTCATGTATATCACCTCTGTGTATTTTCCGAATCATCAAAGTATCTTTTTCCCCATCTTCTAAGAAGAGTCAATTCTCTCTTTCACCGATGAGAGGCTCGCTAGAACAACATCACCAATATACTTCCTCTGAAGATGATTAGCCCAAGGTGTCCGAAGGTGGTGAAAGCAGATGGGTTAAGAGATATTAAAGCAGAATTCGCTTAGAAAAATTAATACAGGGGAACAAATCTTCTGTGTTGACCAGCAGAAAAGCAACACTGTGTTGGATTGTGACATTTTGCTTTATGATATAAAAGGAAAATATGAATTGTTTGATAAAATCACTGGCCCGTATTCCGATAGTGAGGTTTAACTTAACCCAGGTTTAAGACATTGTTCTTCAGACTCTTGGTTTAACTTTTGAATAGCTCGGGTCTAAAGAACAATGACTTTGTCCAGGGTTAAGTTAAACCTCGCTATCGGAATACGGGCCACACGGTATATGAAATTTATTAGAAATTTACTTACCATGAGCTTTACTTATCATGGGATTGTTTTATTTGTATGCCTCTTTTAATAATTAGGAAAATGCCAATGATAATATTGGCATGTACATAGCATTCTCACGAAAATGTGTATCGCAGTACCTTACAACACTACATTACTTGATTGACATCATTAGCAAATAATAACTTCACCTCCTAAAAATTATTGAAATTCAGCTATAAAAGAGAAAAGTAATTTTATCATCGATCTCCCCTTTAAGAAAGCAGAGGGTGTAAGATGTATTATTCATACTTGACAATATTTCCTGGCTTAATCAACCTCTCAAAATAAAAGTAATTCCTTGCCCATCGTTGCGACACTGAATCACTAGCCGTTGCTCCATTTGTGACCGAATATCAGATACGATAACCATCTCTTGAGGAAGTCTTTGAGATTACAATCAAACAAGCGGAATCTTTCAGCATAGTCCCACATATGGACTTTGAACGATTTATTTTGTTCAAGTCTCAAGTATTTTACCCTATCCCCTTCCTCCATCCTTTCAAACTTCTCTTTCACCCCTGCCTAGTTAGAATTTTTTTTGAGAAATTTGATTGATGAGGATCAGAATTTCTCACCCCTGACATTTCCTGTTTCAACTGGAGTTTTCTTCAGGAAAAATGCAATGAGTAAACATTTGTTATTTTTTTTACACCGTTTAAATACATGAATCGTATTTAATATTTGTATTCAGACAAGCATCTCTAGTAAAAGTAAAAGCAATTTTAATTTTAAAGTAGCCCTTTGGACCAGACACCTTTTTCAAGATCATGTAAAACCAGTTTTTATTTAAAAAAAACAAAAAAACAAAAAAACAAAGCTGATTGTTGGGTCAATTCATGAGCATAAATCACTTGAAAAGGACTAAACGATCATTGAACTATCTTTTATGCATATAATAGTGCCATAACTTTGCAAGATCTGGTGTGATCAAATGCTCATGTGAATTTCTTGCATTACAGTAGTTGTTTAATTTTGAAGGAAATTGCACTTCTTTATTGATCAATGTTTTCTATTTACTACATAATTTGTTTAATATTACTTTAAACTTTTCCTTTTCCCTTCATCTTATTTCCATTCCTTTTTCTTCCACCCCAACTATACATCACCTNAAAGATCTCCTCTTTAATTTCTGTCTCTTATACACATCTAGATGTGTATAAGAGACAGCCCCTGAACCCTGACCCCACCCCAAACACCCCCTTATATCTAGTCTTGTTTTAATTGTGGCAGAATTGACTTTCTCTCACTCCATTACACTTTTTGAAGGAGCCCCGGTCAGAAATCAGTCACCGAGCCACTTAGCTTTCACCTCGCTGGGGGCAAGTAATCTAGAAGAATCAGAAGAATCGTGGGCTCTTCCCCGAGCCCACATCTGCTCTCATTTTTCTCGCTCATCCGTGAAAACGGTGCATTATTTTCTGCCATTGTGTCAGGAAAACAAGGGGAAAGGATTTAATATAGGAAGGGGTGACTTGGGCCTATTAAATATGTTCTTGTGTTGTGACAATAGAGAAAAATTGTACAGATCAGCGCATCAATAATAATGGTTCCAATGGTCCTTATAAAAACATGTAGAATGAATATAATTTTGAGGTTGATAAATGAAGCCAGTGGAAAAGGAAAGGGTTCTTTCTCATAAAGCTGTTCGTAGATCTACACACATCTCTACGAACCACTGGTTACCCTTTCCTTCACTCATAATAGCTCCTGTTGCTGAATCACCCCTGAGAAAGGGTCACTAGTCATTTGTTGAGTTGTGAATACCACTATGAGCAGCTTTATGAGCAAGTCTTGGGTTTGCAGCTTTAACTAATAGAATACCAGAGCCCGAACATGATTTAGAATGGTGTCCATTTGACATTCAAATATACCAGAAATGATACATGGTGGATATTTACGTAGATGCAGATGGAAATTGGATCAGAAAGAGAAATGTTGAAATACAATACAATGTTGATGGTTTAAGTTGATCTGTGATCTAGATTTTCAGGCAAAACCTGGATTTCCACAAAAGTCCCATGCCTGGAACCATAAAATAAGGCGTAATGCCCAATTTCTAAACAAGCACCCAATTCTACTAGCACAATTTGTCTACGTTGATTTCCCCTGAAAATACCTCGGTTTATGTAAGCGCGACACAAGATTTGTCAAAATCCATATTCCCTTTTGCTGGATATATTTGTGTATCGGTGGACGTTTTGCTTGATATATACACACTGCGTGAATTGGAGTGCTCCCCAAAGGCCGAGCTGTTACAGCATAATAATGATTTCAAGTTAGGAATTTCCAAATTTTATCCAGAGGGGAGAAGGTAAAATCTCATTTAGGTTTGTTGTAGAATTTCCTAAAGCACTTGATTGGAGCGCTAACCAAAGTGCCAATCATTATCAGTGGATGCTGATTGGTGCGGATTCTCCTGGGAAAGTTTTCGCCAAACGACGACGAGAGCCGGGGTGGGGGAGCGAAAAAAACGTGAAGAAAAGAAACAAAGAGAGGGAAATGTCCCATTTGATGGATGTAATGCTACACCGAATTGTTTTCCCGTGTGTAAGCAATTGATTACTTGATTGTCCCGTTCCGTGTGTGAAAGATGTAAAAGATGTTGGTCCAACGTATTGTTGGTGCGGGTACAGAAAGTGCGCGTTCGCTTGAAGGAGGGAGAAGGTTGCACAATCACGCTTCGGTGACAATTTCGCAAAATATATCCCCCGAAATGAGGGCAGAACGAGCTTTAGAATAGAATTGAAATATTGGACATTGTTAAATGAGCGGAAGACACGCTTTCTATCATTTTTCTTCTTGGCTTGTCATGAGATAGAGCAATCAATTACAGCAAATGAGAAATAAAGGAGATCCGTCAAATGCCACTCAATCACCGCCATCCATTAAGTGTAAAGCTATCTGCCAGAAAAAAAGTTTTCATGGTAATATACGGTTGGTCATGCTGGAAAGTATGGAATACAGGCTTCGTAACATCAGGTGTAGATAAATCAAAATAATGAGAATTATTATATTTACATGAATTTTTTATTCTATTTTTATTTATTTATGCTTGATCAATCTAAAATATGGATATTGCATTTCTCCAGCATCAAACCGTGTAGATTTTATTTCATTTTGTTATTACCATTATTTCTGAAACAGATTTATTTCAATGTCTTAAAGCCCAAGTATAGTTTTGGTAAAAGCGAATATTTTTATCGCCAAATTTTGTCTTCAAATCTACTTAAAAGGAAACATGATATCATGAACATATTGTACAAAAGATTGTACGAAAAATTAACAAGTTTTGGAAAAGTTATAACCTAAAGTGTGGAAAATATTTTAGCGTCGTAGCCCCCGACGCGAATTCAATATTTTCTTTCTTGATAAAGGACAGCTTCTCATGAACAGAATTGGATAAAAATTTCAGAATTTATTCTTTATGTATTCCTTTTTAGCATGCTTTAATAAAATCTTGGAAATAATTTTCTATATGCCCGATAAGAAGCAAAATATTGTTATAACCAAGAGAGGGCGCTAAATACGATTTAACGGTCAAATTCAAATTTTCAAAAGAATTCGCTTGTAGAAAAATATGCTTTGATCTTGAAATGTGTATAGAAACTATATGTCATGGTATCCCCAAAATTCACATTTCTTTAATCTTTACCAAAACTATACATGGGCTTTAAATTTACTTTATATGATAGGGATTGACAATAATGAAGTTTTATACCCCACAGTGATCTGACTAAATGAGTCTACACTTATAGAGATAATGAAAAGTACAGACAATTTTAGTTAATTCTTTGAGACCTTCCCCACACAAAATAAGAGGAAAGTTGCAAATAATACATTTTTATTTTCTCTCGATTTAAGGAGGGCAGCAATTTTATTAGAAATAGTAAGTGTGCCTTTTTCTGTTGATTTCCTTGGAATAGGTCTTGTATTTTTCTCTTTATGTCTCTTCTTTCTTTTTTCCTGGGATGATAACAATTGTACTTGCACACATCCATTATCATGATGTACTCACTTAAGTTAAGTATGTCATCCCTCAAATCTAAAATTTCCCTTTCTGCAGTCTCAAAACGAACGAAATCGATATCATCGATGATAAAGGAAATTCCTACTCTTCCCTGTCCAAGGTGTGTAATTGGGATGTCCGCATCTTGTCTCTTTCCTGACACCACCTCCCCAAGTCCCCGAGGGGTGCATTTCTTTACCCCTCTATAAACGTTACACCCCTATTTAAAGATTCTGAATCACTGCACCTCTGAAATATCAGCTAAACCCTATGTAATTCCACCGAAATCAGTCGACTCTGTCCGCTCCTTTGTCAATCAGTGAATCCGTGAAATTGGGGGGAAGGAAGGAAATAGGGCCATGATTATTGTTTCCAGGGCTTTTTCGTCTGTCTTCATATTTTAAGACTTTGGTGTAAGTTTTCTCTTTGCTGGATATTGTTTCAATAAGAGGATGCACTCATAGTTTATTTTGAGGGGAACAAGATGACATGCAAATTCTTGGGGATAAGTAGGTTTAGGGGAAATAGTTGTTGGTATTTACACAGCTGATGTTCAAGAATATTAAGTCCAAGTGTTTTTTTCAATGATAATGATTAGTATTTCATAAATTGATCTAAAAAGACGGGTGAATATAAATAAATTGAATTAATCCACAGTGGAGCTTTGGAGACGAATAGAATTAATCTATTTGTTATCAAAAGAAAAATATATCCATCAATTACATAAGGATCAACCAATTTTTTTAGAATGTATTTATCGATGGTTTCAAGAGTTATATAATCTATTTTCTGTTTATTTTTAAATTATTTCTATTCATCTCTTAATATTTTTTATCAGAATCATGGACAGTATGGCAATTGTTTTCATCTAACCTTGAATTTCAGATGGCGGCATAAATATGAGGTGACAAGTTGAAAGACTCATGACCTCAATCTATGGTAGAGCATATTTCGTCAAATCTTCCCTTCAAATCTTCCCTTCAATGAATATTTTAAAGTTATTAATAGACATAGACTTTCTTTTCTATCCCAAGCTCTGGTCTCTATTCTTCCGACCTTCACTCTCTATTTATTCACCTAATTCCCTCTTCTTTTTTTTAAATCTCTTTCCTTACATTTTCGCTCTCTCTCTCTCCTTTTCTCTCTGTCTCCCCTCTATTTCTATGTTTAGTTCTAATCTTTCTTTCGGTTGCCGATTTCTAATCTTGTTTAATGAGTTCCAAATGTCTTTTTCATTCTTTTATTTATTTTTTATTATTCAATTATTGATACTATGAGTCATCTTTAACAAATGATGACTCAATCATACTGTTATAAGGTCTTTCAGAATTCTGTTTCTAGGATTTAGTCTTTTTCTTTATTATGCGTCCTATGGGATAAATTATGAAGAAGGAGGGGGTTGGGGCAAAACCGGCAAATATTTGACAAAATTGGAGAATTGGCATACTTCGATGCTGTGATATGGATAGTAATAAAGTTAAGTGTTTGATATTTTCCCTTAATAATGCCCCCCCCCCCCCCTTCCCATATCTCTCTTTCTCTTTCTCCTTTTCACACTCTCTGTCTCTCTTCTCATCTTCACCCCCCCCTTCATCCACTACTGACACTGAAACGTCAGAATTATGAAGAATATGAACGAGAGGTCATACAAAAGGTCATGCGAATGAAAGAAAGGGATAACGTGGTCAGCAGTTTTGATTAATGTTACGGATTAGGATGTGAATTCCATTGTACATATTCAGCTCCAATTATTATTTGGGACAACACAGTCCTCATATCTGGGTAAAATATTTTTTACAGAGAGATGAAAATTTAGTTGATTTAACTATGAAGCTATGAGATGGCTAATCGATCATGGACAATCCAAATTTCCCAGAATAGAGGCCCATCTCTTTGGTTGATTTTTAATAAATAGACAATTTTTGTAAGGTGATTAAAAATTTATCCATATTTGCCCCAAGACAAACTATATTTTCACCTGTCAATGAAGTATTGAAAACTCAAGCAAACATTGAAGTTTGTCTGACGTATCAACACGCAATGCAGACAATGTTCATTCTATTTATTGAAATTTGATTGTTTGTTAACTGACAAATATTTCACCATGCATTGAATATTTGGCAAAAAGTATGCATGGAATTTAACTTTATTAATTCAGCAAGATCTATGATGCTACAGTTAAAATTTCACAAAACATACAATGATCAGTAGCCCAAGCAAAATGGCATCCAACTTTATGTATCAGCCTTCTTCCTGAAATCTTCCATTATTGATTAATCATTTGGTTCTTACAGCATGGGAAACTCTGCCGAAATTTGAGGTACCTTCCTGTAACTTGTACCAAAATCATCCAATAAAATAGAATGAAAGTGGTTGCAGAGCATTGTTGTTTTATTCTCAATTTCCGTTTTACACTGCAATTATTACATCTATCATTGTAGGGGAAGAATGGTATGTTTACATCAAATTGAAAATGCCAACCATAAATGTGATTAAAAGCTACAGCTCCTCTTAATGATGATGCATTTTGTAGCAGGCTCCCATTTATCCATTCACAATTAACCTATCAAACATATCTGAAAAGATTTAGGTAAATTAAATGAGCAATGTTTCCAATCAACAATTGAGGGCCTCCTTTAAATAGAAGATCCGTCGCCCGGTCAAGCGACAAAGATCTATTATAGTGCACATAATCTGCTTGATTGAGTCCGACAGAAGTCAGTGAATTTCGTTGCGCTAATTGTAGCGTCCCGAAAAGAATTACATGCAATGAGATTTAACCTGTAATAAGGGTATGCGCCCATAATCTAAATTGATGGGGCATCGCTAACTAACAATCACTGATTTGAATTCATTCTTCCAGCAAAGATCCCATTGTAGGTAGTTTCTCAGACGTTGATTGTAATCCAGTAAAGCTTTAATTGGATTTTAATCACCCGTGTGGGAATTAGCCATGTTGTTACATGTATGCAAATGTTCTGCATGTTTAATTGCAACTCGATTCGAAATATGTTTGAATGGTATTATTGGATTTTAATTGTTTAAAAAGAGCAATGTTCTTTCTTTATTATTTCTCCTCTTTTTCTTCCTTCCTATTTTCATTCAAATTTGTTTGAGATAGAAATATTAGCCCAACTCTTTCTTATGTTTCCTTTTTACCTTTCTTTCACATTTACAATATTTCTGTCTTTCAAATTTCATTCAAATTTGTTTAAGGATGAAATTTGAGCCCAACTCTCTTTAATGTTTTTTATGGGTTTTATGACCATCTATCTCATTTACAATATTTCTGCTTTTCAAATTCTAATTTCATTCAAATTTGTTTGAGATAGAAATAAGAGCCCACCTCTCTTTATTATTCCCCAGGGTTTTTATAAACCGTCTTTCACATTTGCAATATTTCTGCCTGTGTCTCCAAACAACGCAAAGTATAATGTAATAGTGAGCACCCAATTCTCCATGGATAAAACCCCAACTCCCCAAGGCCCCTGGATGACGGTAGGAATGCTCACCAGGGGTCCCCTACCCATTTACCTCCCCAGAGATGCTGGCATGTAAGGACCTCAGGGCCTGCTCCATCATCACCAGCGCAGCTCTCTTGGGGAGACGGACCAAGGCTGGGTGCTTGTTTGGGGTGGGGCGGGAGGAGGGTATTGGTCTGACGGAAGGGGTGGTGACTGGAGGTGCAAGGGGTACTTTTTCTTGTAATTTTTTTCATTTTTGTTCTCCTCGTTTTATATATCACTCTTTATGTGAATAAATATGGTACAAAATCATAGGCAGATAATTTCACGTATGAGAGACTGAATATTTGTGATTAAAACTCTGAGTTTTGACCTTTGTGTCAAGTTTTAGATGAAAATGTGAAACATTGAAAGTTAATAATAATAATAATAATAATTACATTTATAAGGCGCTTTATACAGGTGTTTCAAAGCGCACAGTTGGTCTGTCTAATCATAATACCGGTAAAAAAAATCAATACATAGTACATAATTATTAGATAACAAAGTACTTGATTATAAACTAACTTTGTGTACGCCTCCAAAAATGTACTACAGTTTTAAATCTCTTTGTTCTGATGCAGACAGATATTGAATGATTAGAGAAGGCGGAGATAGGAAATTAAAAAATATGAATTAGAGGGAAAAGATGATGATGAAGAAGAAAAAGAAGTAGAAGTAGGAGTAGTAGTAGTAGTAGTAGTAGTAGTAGTAGTAGTAGTAAAAGAAGAAGAACAACAAGAACAAAAAGAAGAAGAAGACAAACAACAACAACAAGGAGAAGAAGCTCTCTATTAACTTGTTTTTGCTTTTCCTTCAGCAAAGTGGCTATTCACATCAGAAAATAAGATCAATCTACCAATAGAGTATCATGATAAATCACTAATCTAACCTTGATATTAAGTGAAATGATCAAAGCTGGAAAACACATCTAGAACATAATACAGGAGAGAGATATCATGTGATGATTAAGGCGATAATTGACTTTAACTCTTTGACTCTGTGATGGGTTTGTCAAAGTTTTGTGCCTAAACGCTACCTAATAGTTTTCACAAACGAAGCAATGAAAGTGCCCTGCATTATGCCTGCTTCATTAAATAGCCGTTTCTATAGAAGTCATCCTATTGAGACGTATTTTCTCGCTGCCTTTGTAAGGCTTCACGCCTTCGTCCCCATAACAATCCAAGAAAAGAAGATAAACTCTGAAACCACTACAATCAGGGCCACAGCATTTATGTATGTACCTTTGAGTGTGCAAGAAAAACATAGTTTGTGATACTTTAAAAATGTAGAAATGTTTATACTTCTAAAAGAAAGTGAGCACTGGTGAATCTGCACAACTTACATCACTCTCCAATCTTGCTTTGAAGTTATCATTTCAGAATTTTGTTCTGGTAGTTTGAATGAATTAATGCACTTTCAAAAATGTTTGTTACAGTCATTATGTTGGTTAGAATAGGAACCACCCAAATGTTGGTCAAAAAGAAATTATTTCTGGAAGATATTAGATCTTATTTCAACCAGCATATGGGTAGATCCTGTTTTAAACAAGCTAAAAAGATTTTGATTGAGGAGCATTTGTTGGTATAGTTTAGATGTTCTCCCTCTAAGGTTGTTTATTACACCACTATTACAAAATTATTCAAAATATTTTGAATTGCTTGCAATTTATTGTACAAACGTTTCCAAATAATAGGTATCATCTACCTTTATATTGCCTTTGAAGTTAAAATTACAAGTGCTATTTTCATAGTTTTAAAGTTCAGAGACAGATTTAGGAATCATTTGAAGACCCATACATCAGCCATTTTAGGAATTCTTGTTAAAACGCTAACATTGATATGTTATGACAGACCATGCTGTTAATAGCAACTGCATCAAACCACTATAAGTGTTAGTCCAGCAGAGAAGATTTAGAAAAGTGATGTTTTCATAAAATATGTAATTCAATTTCTTTCATGGTTATTTCAGTTCCCTGGCTTGATTCTTGCAGAAAAGTTTCCAATACGTCTACTGTTTTGAGTGTTAATATTCACCTTTCAAATGTAAGATGATTTCCACCGACATTTGAAATTATTTAAAAGGAAGTGGATATATGCAAGTGATAAAGGCCTCAATAATTGCACAGAAATGTTTTTAAAAATGTGATTTTAAATCTGTTATTAACATGGCTGAAAAGAATACTTAAATATAGAGTTTGACACTTCTATTACTTTTCATTCATTGAATTCAAATAATATTTGATCTATTTTAATTATGATTTATTAATTGATTTATCACACTATGACAATATGATCAAAGGAAAAGTTATATAAATATGGAAAGCAGCAACAGCAGCATTTGTAAAAACTTTTTAGAACTTCACTATGGCAATGTGATTAAAGGAAAAGTCAAGTAATATTTAAAAAGCAATTTTTTTTCTTTCTTTCACATCACGTCTCGTAGCAGGGATAGTTCCCAAGTCTCCCTGCGCTGGAATTCAATGCCGGAGGGGCTTTGGTGTTGAATTCTGATATTTGATAATAACTGGATTGTGTAGGTCAAAATTCTGGCTCCCTTGCCATCTGTGGTCGCAAATATTTCCCTCTGAACTTGAGAAATGTGGTTCAGGCTGGGAGCAATTTGTACCCCATCTCCGTCCCGATATTCCCCCTCATCCCACCATATCTGCGTCTCCTGTAGTAGTACCTGGCCTGTTACTAGAGGCTGGATCTAAATAGAAGTCACAAAATCTATTCTTGCGCCCATTTCTTAATCCACTTTTATTTGGTTTTATCCAGCGGCAGTACAAACTTGGAAGTTGTTTTCTCAAAAAGTAGTCCACGGGCGATATTGTCGCTCTTTATCGAGCAAGCAGGCCCAGGCTCAAATTCACTATCTCTATCTCTCTCTCTCTCTTTCGCTCCTCTCTCATTCACTTTTGGACCGCTGCGGTTCACGGCAATTGGACAATGTTCCTGGTGTGACCTCTGACTCGAAATTCCCTTCGTAAAGGCACCCACAATGCAACTGAAACAAATTTAGAAGCAGTTACGGTGGAGCCAAATTGAGAAATCGTCCCATTCAGATAGAGAGTGGAATTGACAGCAAATAATGGCTAGGTGTGGGGATAGCTGTGAACAGTTTAACTTTCACAAAAGCCTATATTTTTAGGTAAGTGTAGCGATAAACACACCATTACCTAAATTCTTAACATTGTCGAGTTCCCCAGTTCCTCATGTACCGGTATAGCTTTCTAGAGTAAGGTAGGAAGGGGTATGGGTGTCCAGATGGTCAACAAAAATAAACTACAAAGATATCCTCTTTAATTTTGCAATAATTTTGCATTGAATGAAAGGAGATCTGATTATTATGGCCTTTGGAAAATTATGAATATTAATTTTTAAGAAATTGTTTAAAAAAAATCAATGTCCTCGCATTGAAAGTAGAATTCTATAAAACTATGTCCGCATAACCAACCTTTCTGGACACTCGATAACCAGATAAACTAAAGGACTGTGTCCATAAATAAAATTACAGTAAACTCTGCCTAAGTTGAACTTGTCTAAGTCGAACTGTCTGAGTCTAATAATTGTCTAATAAGTCTATGTGAATCTTTGAGCAAAGCATATTAAACCGGTGTATATTTGAATTTCTCTTTAGACCAAACAGATTTTTATAGTCCCAAAAGACTCGGACTTTGACAGAGCATAGACATACCACGTCTATGGACAGAGTTACCTGTATTGCAACAATTTCTCGTAAATAGGGCAATTTGACAATGAATTATAGCTGATAGACTGATAAATGATCTGACAAGAATAGACTGAGGATGATAATGGCCCATCTGATGGGGGTGTAACGTGTAAATATCCTACAATGTCATGCAGATAGGGGATGTCTAGCTGCGATACTCTAAACAATCTTTGCATTGACCCGCATCTCAAGTTCACCATGTAAACATGGACTGCCATTGACAGGTAAACTGTTTGATAGGCAAGGGGGGGGGGGGACTCTTTAAAACGATGAAAATTAATAAAAGAGCAATGGCTGGAGCTATGTTAGGCAAGAAAGACTGCGGCAATATTTACTGGAGTATAGAAACAGCGACCGTAGATTAGGGGAGGGGGGTAATGGACTGGGGGAGGGAGGTAGATGGAGATACAGATACAGACAGAGAGATAGAGATGGAAAGGAATGTATCATTCACCCCTTCCTTTCCAGAAGATGATGAATTTAGTTTAGATGCTAACTTTACCTTGCTTAGCTCCTTAGACCTTTGAGTGATGCTAAATGTTCTCCCTGGGTTGGCTCAATATCACCTCTGGGAACCATAATTGTCATTACCAAAGCCACCAGCTAATTGGATCCCAAATGCTCCATGCTAAAAACACATCCTGAGTTAAGTGAATTTTTTTAGTATCTCCTGTTGTACTTCTACATTCCCTTTAAATGTATACCTGTTATTTATCCCAAAAGGGGCTGAATCTGTTTCTGCTAAAGTTGATTTGTTTTCATTGTCTCTGATATTTATTTGGAACTGAACCTTATAACACCTATATTTCTGCTAAATCTGGAAGAAAAATATTTCTGCCAGATAAATTAAAGTGATCATGCTTTTTGGAATAGTATTGCATAAATTAGTGATGGTTAATTTGTTTGTTGGTTGTTTTTTTAAACAAATAGCCTTATGTAGTTAATTCTAAATTTGCTTATATTTAGGGTTACTTTATTTCTCTCAATATATCCATTTTGTTACAGCTTAACACCAATGACATATTTATCAGTTATTTCCAGGATATCACATAGGAAACATTTGGTATTGTATATGTAATGTATCAACATTTTGGATAAATGCTGTTAAAAGTATATATAATCTTGTTTTCTAGAAATAAAACATTTAAAGCACAGTTAAATATCAAATTCTTAAAAAATCCAAAGAGACACAACTATATATATGGCCTTTGTCATTGAAAGATGGTATTTTCAATGACATCTTCTCAGTTTTCCCCCAGCTCCAATCAATGATCTAAACATGCTTTAAAACTAAAGAGGACATGAGAGAGCGAGCCACTTGCCTAACGATTCCCTAAGCATATCAGATTTATTCATTGCTATATCTACTTGATTTTTTCATACCTCGCACCCCGCCACGCATGAATTATTTCAGCGAAGCTGCGCTAACGCTCCTCGCAGCTCTGAAATTACGACTTGATATCTATTTGAGCAGCTTCTAATTTGATGCGGTGTTGGGAAGCGCTGGCGTGCATGCCGAGTCGCGTTGAATTTTTAATTAGCCTCCTTCTCAGTTTTCGTCACCTTTGGGATGGAGAGTGAAGAGAGAGTAAGAGAGTGGAGTAGAAAATTAAGGAGACCCGGGGAAAATAAGAAGCAAGTTAAGGTATTCGATGATTGCACCTGGGGTTTAAGGCAGTCTCAAACGTGCTAAATAATGCAGTCGAGGGAACTCTCGACGGACCCCGAACTCTCGACGATGGGGCTGCTAGGAGTCCGCGTTAAAGTGCACAGGAATATGCTGTCACCGTCGATCAGTGGTGCGAAGCCACGAGTGTCATGAAATTTTAATCGAGGAAGAAACACCACTGAGCGTCACAAGAGAGAGTGAGAGATCCTACTATCTATCTGTCCGTCCGTCTTCGTTCGTCCTCGGCTGGTGGTATAGCAACCGGTTCCCCTAAGACCTCTCCAACGCATTCAGAATTTGGGTTCGATGTGTAAAAACTGGACTAATGGAGGCATTAGGTGGATGCAAGTTGGTTGTCATTGGGGGTTAGATGTAGCACCATCTTACTTTGTTGCCATAGCAACAGGTTCGTATGAGGTCAAGGAACCTGAACATCCCTGAGCATCTCAGACTTAACCAAAGGCTAATAGAGGAATTGAACCAAAACACTATGAACTTGTCCCATGTTATAATGTGAGGATATTTTGTGTATGTTTCCATCAGAGACAAGTGATAAATGCATGGTTCCACCGTAATGCAATGAAATTAATGTTGTGCTTAGATATTGATACTTCTTTTCTGTTGGTTAGTGTCAATCTTTGCATTCTTAAGACTGATATAAATAGTGTCAGTGACATATTGAAAATTATTTGATGAATAGCTTGTATACCATATAATCCACTGAATGAAGACATTAGTTGGAAGTTCACTTTCAAGTGTCTTTCTATTTTGAGGCAAAATTTTAATAATGTTGTGAAACCTAGTTGTTGTTTTTAATTTTGGGTATGTTACTTGCTTGACACTGTGGCAAAAATTGTATGTACACGTGTATTCAATGTCTTGCACAGCAAAAACAAAAGACAGACCTGTACGAAGAAACCAACTTTTGTAATCATTTTTTGTTGCAAATGGTAACTCATTGCAAAATTGATTAAAAATTACTATTAATTTATTTGCTTGTGAAAATATCTTATCATTTTTTTTGTTGCAAATGTTAACTCATTGCAAAATTGATAAAAATTACTATTCATTAATTTGCTTGTGAAAATATCTAATCATTTTTTTTTGTTGCAAATGTTAACTCATTGCAAAATTGACAAAAATGACTTTTCATTTATTTGCTTGTGAAAATATCTAATCATTTTTTTGTTGCAAATGTTAACTCATTGCAAAATTGATAAAAATTACTATTCATTAATTTGCTTGTGAAAATATCTAATCATTTTTTTTGCAAATGTTAACTCATTGCAAAATTGATAAAAATTACTATTCATTTATTTGCTTGTGAAAATATCTAATTATTTTTTTGTTGCAAATGTTAACTCATTGCAAAATTGAAAAAAAAAATACTATTCATTAATTTGCTTGTGAAAATATCGATTAATGAGCATAAATCAATACGAAACAGGCACTGAGTGTAGAAATAGGAAGCAAATATGGATTCTAGAAACTGGATTGATGAATCTGAAGTGAGTACATTGTGAAAAAAAGTTGAGAAAAAAAGCTGCAAATATAATCAGCATTGTATTACCCCCTTTTTCCGCCTGAGTGGCATAAATATTTATTGGATTAGGCAAACAAAGATAAAAAATAATTCCGATGATATCACATCACTGCAGTCAACACCGTTGGCATGGCAGCCATTTTGGCGCAAAAGATGGAGTACCCCAAAAGGCGAATATATTACGATGTCTGAATAGATAGGCATGGCCATCTCTTGTCTATGTGCAGCTCCTGAGGGGACAATGACTTGTGAATTTGGCGAGAAACAAATCAGAAACTCAACCGATCAATGCAGTCATCCGCTATCATTTTGAGCTAGAAGGATGGATGCATATTCAAATAGACAGCATTTATCATTGATCCGAGCTTGGAAAAGCTTCGGAAATCACAAGGCAAGCACCCCTCATGGCTTTCATCCAATGTTTGTCTAAGGCCATCACGTAATTATTGAAAGCTATTTTGTTATCATCGTATACGTGTCCATTTGGAAAATAATTTAGGATGTTTCGATTGTGATTAGTGCATCTTTTTGATATAATGTCAATATTTTCTTGTAATCATCCCCTCTGATGGATGAATTTCAGTCTCAGTTTAGAATCAAAACAAAAAGGTGCGATGTTAGATGTGCAGTTGTACCGAGAAAGCAAGTAGGTGAGAGATGTAGGAAGAAGGATGAGAGTGAGAGAGAGAGAAATAGAGAGAGAGAGAGGGAATGGAAAGGGGAGAAGGAGTGAGGCTCCTGGCTCTATAAACATGGCTATCTAAATTAATGGATGCAAGATTTTTTTGATTTGCGAAAAATTTGTTGACGGGATCCGGAATATTTGGGGTGAAAATACCTGAAGGGGTTGTTTGAAGTGACAGAGATGGGATTAGGGAGGATAATCCCGCTTGGAATTGATGTCATGCCCGTCAAACTTGTCGCGGGCACCGTGAATTAGTTAGCGCTTCACGTTTATGCGCTCGCAATAAGATTGACTGTCGTGGCTGCTGGCGTTTTTCGCTGGAATCTCGAGCGAGCTGCGTCCTGGGACGGCGTCGAGCGGGGGAATAGCCGGACTCAGGGGACGCGGGAGATGCGCCGTAAATTTGCGATTTTGTCTTTTTCCTGATTGGTGGCGCTAATGATTAACTTGGGGCTATTAAACGCACTCCTGGTATGGTATAAATTAAAGAGCTTGCTTAGCATGAATAATATTCATCTACTGCCTTGTGATGTATTAAACTCGTCTTGTCAGGAATGTGATTTCAAACGGGTGCAAAATTTGTCTATTTTTTTCACCGGTCAATCAGTGTTAATCTCTGCCATGATCACATCCTTCCTATTTTGATTTTTTTTTTTGCACAATAATTTCGCTGCTAAAGATTTGATTCTCCGCGGTTTTATTGGTTTGATATCCTTCGCCCATTAGGACGGAGCGATGCTTAATGAAAATGGGGCCGAGGGAAATGAGATGACGCCTTGCGAGGGCGCTGGGGTGACGATGGGGTGGTGATCTTCATGAGAGCCCTGCTGCATGCTGATCACCACAGCTGACGATGACCCACCGCCCCCCTGGGAATTCGCCCCCCTCATCATCATGGGCAGGGGATCACCTAAGGACTTCAGTAAAGTCCCACAAGTTCAATACCTTCTATCGGAGGAATAGTGCTCTAGAGATATGGAGAGGAGGCTAGAGGATGGGTATGTGAGGAAGGTTGAAGAGTGGAGAGGAGGAGAGGAGAAAGAGAAAGATGCTGGTGGAAGTAGAAGACTATTAAGGCGATATTTCAGTGCACATAAGTTTTAGTGAATTTACTGAATATCAGTGCTAATAGTGATTTATTATTATGCTGTATCATGTTTTGAAAGATGATTGAACACAAGTCAATGGGCATTCTAATCGAAAAATTAGTGAGAACAACTCCAGTAAGAATGTCAGCTTACACAAATGTACGAAAATGCAACCTGACAAGTATCTTGTAGATGTCCTTTGGACTTTTCAATCCCTTTTAAGCATTCTTTTCTTTATGAATATATTGTGTGAATTGGTTTTTTTTAAATTGTAAAAATGAATGGACCCATTGGCAACCGGAACCAGGTAGTTCCTACACAAAGCTTATGGTAATTGCAGAAATAGTAGTCAATGGGTAAAAGAAAAAAATAAGACCGATGCTATTAAAAAAAAAAAAAAAAGCATTCAAGGGCACTCAAACAGAATTCATGTTAGCTGAAGAAACAAGGTGAGAAAGTTCGCCTTTGATACATCATTAGCAATAGATACTCCCAACTTTGACCTCTCTCACCCTTCTTTAGGGGGAATCCAGCAACCGGATAGCCGGCGCTACATCAGTAACCGCGCCTTCCAGAGACGAAAATCCCCGTCTGAGATTATCCCCTAGATTTTACCTGCTAAGTATGTGTGGAAATTGTGCTTATTAGCTGTGACAGGCATTCAGAATTGGCTACGATTCGGGATCAATGTTGTTTGAAGGCAATTAGGAGTTGGGCTGCCTCCTTGCGATAATTATACAAGATAAACTTATCCCTCACACCATCTATAATCTTGATAAAATTATCCATCACACCATCTAAGATCTTGATTTGTCACAAGAGTGTGATACCACAGATGACCTTTCTTCACCGCTCCATTGAAACTATCCTTAAACAGAAATATGATTTCATGCATGTAGGAATATTCTTTGCTTTCATCTGTAAATTGCCTTCTCTTATATTGACGAATGCATTACTAGTAATTTTTTTTACTGGGATTTGTTAACCCTTACATTAATATAGCACAATGATTTTGCTGTACAGTCACACCTGTTTATAACAAGATCCTTAGCACTGTCAAAAGTACCTTGCTATATCAGGAAAAAATGAGGAAAAAATTGCCCAACAGTTGGGTTGACTTTTTGATCAACATCTATTGCAGTGTAGCTTATTGAATCAATGAATTAACATTGAATTAATCTGCAGTTAATTACATTGAAGATAAATATCCGTGTAGTATCATCAAGACTGCCTCCCATACCATCCCCATCCCATCTCCAAATGATCATTGAGCGTGATTCCTCTCTTATATGTACCTGTACTTGCAGGGATGACAGTTGTAGCTAAAATTGACCAGCTCTATTTTCATCAACAACAAATAAACTCTGAAGGATAAGATTTTGTTTTGGAGAATAACACAGACTTGACAGTTCAACTTCCCTCTAGGAACGTTCCTCTGTCGACTGTTTATTAAGCCCCCCCCCCCCCATCCTCTGATTTAGGGGAATCTTTGAATTGTAAATGGGGGTGCATCAAATTACACTGTTCAAAGTTTGTTCCAGAATGATTGGTATCTCTGTCAATCTACCAAAAATGCTAAATTATGTAATGTTTTATAAGTATCTAAATTTAAAACCTGAATAAATAATGAATCTTGCTTGCTACAAAATTTATGGAACAGATCATCGTTTTGATTGTACGTACAGGACAGTAATTAAAAATCTTAACTTTGCTTCATGAATCTGAAGCGTATGTCCAGTGGCCAAAGTAATTGACGAACAATAAGGTTCTGGTCATACGACTTTAAAATGAAAATAAGAGGTTTTAGAGTTTTCTGTAAAGCTTTTTTGTATGAGATATGATGGGCAGATTGTATTTCATATATTATAGATTCCACTATCTCTTATTTTCCATTATATCTTTCGCATGTAACTGTCGGATGTCACTTTGAGCAAAATGATAGGAAAGAGACTGTTGTTCGAATAGAGAAAAAAAATGGGGGTCCAAAATTGATGGAAGTATTTGTAACATATGGATGCAAATCCTAATAATACCCATTATTCTGTACGCTAATTGGAGAAGTATAGAGTTCCAAATCCACATAGAGAGCGCCTAGGGGTAGGTTTAGCTGGCGCAATTCTGTTCTCGATCGAAAGCCGCGCAAGATAATACGGACAGTTTCCGTAGGCATGCATAGATCTCCCATGCATTCGAAGCAGGACGGGCAAGGAGTTGGGATGGGGTGGGGTGGGGTAGTCTTCAAGCATAGACCCAGACCATGGTAGTTTATGTAGTGTTACCTATTAGTGAGTGTAACTGGGTCTGCATGGGAAGTCTACTCAGCTATTTGCAGATTGTTGGGCAGGTAGCAATGATAGTCTAGCCTTCTAGACACAGTTACCCCTAGGACTAGAAGTAAGCTTAATATCGCACTTTTAGAACTTAATCAGAAATCTTTATTTTATGATGTAATATTGACTGTATGCCTACTTTCATATATATCATATATATTTGTATATTTTCACATTGCTGATATGCTGAGGCCCCTATTGATACCAATATTTTACTGAAAGGGCAACCAGTTTTAACATGGGAATAAATAAATCAACAAAAAAGCCCAAACTGTGCTGTGCTTCCAGACTACGTAGGGCTACAGTAGGGTGGGGTGGGTTAAATTCCATACCCCTCCCTCCGATGTACATGGACTTGAATGAAAGCCTAACCTGCCAATCACGTCCCTGGCTCAAGCTTTGAAATCTTCGCTGATAAATTCACTTTAGATACAGCAAATTTAGATGCATGAGGGGACATCTTTGCCAGGGAATCCTGAACATCCCTTCCAGGGGAATAATCAGACAAGATATTTTCAAATCCGTCCTAGATTCTACTTTTTTATAAGATTTTGAAAGGTTGGCATTATGCAACAAGGTGTATAAGAATATAATGTAGTTGTTACACAAGTATATCTATACAACTATAATTGAACTTATTCATACCATATTCTAGCCTTTAACATTTCTGAAGACTTTTTTAAAACTGTTGTTATATTTTGAAATAGAAGTAACTATATGTAGTAGTGAAAAGGTTTCAAGAAATGGCAATTTTATGCTCATATTGCACTTAATTAAAGATCAACCGCCAAGTTAAAAGAAAGTAATTGCACATAAGAGCAATACAAGAAACTTTTCAAAGTTTTGAAAAAGTTGATCGCCATTCCCCTTACCTAAAAAGGAAAGAAGGTAAATTTAAAAAGTGGGTATAAGTGATGAAAATGTTCGGTCTCTCGCTGCCACCATAATTGGTATTGACAGGTGTGATAAGGGATGAAACTGGTGTCAGTTGATTCTCTCCTGCGAACACCGTTATATTACCCTCTTGGCTCCTGGTCCTCCAGCGTGAGATCAAGCTGTGCGCGTACTTACCTCAACCACAGGCACACTGGGGGCCAAATTGACCAGAATTTGCCAGGGGAATTCGGGGTCCAAATTGATGGTGAAAACCCCCTTTTTTAAAGGGAGTCTTGGATTCTTAAATGGTTAAGTGTATTCTGGGGGATGTTTCTCCCTTTGCAAATTGGTTAAGGTTGATACTTATATCGTTGACTCACCCTAGAGACTTAATTGACCAGAATTTATCAGGGGAATTAGGGTCCAGACTGTAGGTTGAAGCACCCCTTTAATGAGCCAAATTCAGAAGTTGTATCATTCCGCCGTGGCTTTTTAGATTACAGGAAACCGCTGGACTGGGGAGAAATAGGTCCAGGAGTTTCTTAGAAACCAGAAATGTATGAGACTATGACAGAATAGAAGTAACATTTACTATCCAAAGAAATAGAGCATTTATAAAGCATGTCGCTTTGGGTCAGAAAAAAAAATCATACTCTAGTCACCAGAACTTCTAACAAAGGTCTCTACATCGCACATTGCCAGAAAAAGGTTAGCAGGCTTATGTATTACCAATGTAATACCAGTTGGTTGTATCTTAGAATATGCAGGACCAATAACTTATAAAATTGAATCATTCCCTTTTTTAACCAAAGGTTTAGAATTATGGATATAAAACTGGTTGAATCAGCTAAATATTATTAAGATATTCAACAATGTTGGTAATTTGCTTTTAATATAAAGGTGTAGATGCATTCAACCTAGATGATAAGTGAAATGTATGTCATAAGTTTAGCCTCTTATGCATCATATCAGGTTTCAAACCCTGTGTGTGGGTCTCCCTTCTACTTTGACATATTTTCCTAGCTCCAAGCATTTATATTCATCTCCCCTCCCTGTGATGACTTCGAGGTTCACTTTGAAAACTGTAAGAAACCGTTTTAGGGCAGCCCATGCACTGGTTTTCTCTGAATCTGCAGAGGCGAGTTATGCCTGCGATTCCTGCATGTCGCAGCTTATTAGGCACGCAGTCTCGTAGACGAAGCAGATTACGAATAGCGTACAACGTCGACATTACACTGATAGAGGGAGTGGCATCCACTTCTCGCATTCAATTATTTCAGAGTGTTACTCGGCGCAGACCCCCAGGATCAAATTTTCACAAGATTTTCTGTTTTTGCCTCTAGCTTAATGAAAGTGTCGGTATTCATTAGATCATGAATTGTCGATTTGCATGGAGAGGACTTTGATGAGTGGCACGTCGTACTTGTGGGTAGAAAGATTAGATTTCAAACTCTCATAGACAAAATCGGCAAACATTTTTCTGTCAGGATATCTGCAAATTGTAGTACAGATTTACCTAAATGTACAGAAAAAAGACTGACTAAAATATATGAAGCAGACCTATTTGAACCTAAAAAATAAGCAAATTAGCATCTGTTTCTACTATCATAACCTCATCCGTTTAAATAATTCGGAGCAGCAAATAGTCACAGTTGAACTTGTCTTGCATTTTAGTTTTGAATTGCAAGTACAAAATTAGAAATCTTGTGTTAGATGCACTTAAGAACCCCAGCAATTTTTGCCAATTTCCCTTGTAGATATGACTATTGACGTAGCTTATGATTATATAGAAATGCACACGTACTTCTTACTCAAAGATTGCACAAAATCAAACTTGTGCCTATATTACACCCTGCAACAATATAGAACACATTCCCGCTTGGAGATTAACTATGAACAAATATTAGTGTATTTCAAATATGACGCTTTTAAATAATTCTAATATGACCACAGGGTAATTCTCATTAACTACACGACGCATGTCAAGGATCACAGGAGGAAAATTAGATAAATCCTTTAATAAGATCTGAAAATTTTATCCTTCCTAAACAAAAACAAAACAGGGAGTGAAATTAACCTTTCCCTAGGAACAGAGAAGTCACAGGGGGCCTTATATTAACTCCTTTTTTTAAATGGACTGTAGAATCGGTGCAGCTATCTAACGCTGTTATCAAATGCGGAGAAAGTACATCGGGAATGAAAGGGCATTTAGAATCCGCTTAGCGTGGCTGACGAACGAGCCTCTTGCAAAGCAGATTATGCTACCCATTTTCCATGTGTGGCGTTTCTCGGCTCTGAGCTGTGCTCACAATGTATTTCGCTGTTAAGCCTTGAACCTTCCGTGCTTAAAGATGCGCCGATGACATTGAAAATGAGGAGGTTAAAATCCGACAAGATTGTGAAGAGAAAAAAAAATTGACTGGAATGTTAAAAAAAGAAGGAGGAGAATAGATAGGCTGAATCATATACTGTTTGGTATGTGGAAAATACAGGAAAATGTTATGATATAAATATTATTTTATCATTAATATCTTATCAATAAGAAAAGCCCTTTTGAATAATGCCAAACTTGATGTAAAACGGTGATATCGAAGGTATTTTCTTATATTTTATGAACTCCTTTTCAAAGATTAACATTTTTCTTAAATTTTGCTTGTAAAAAAATTGATAGATTTTAGAAAGAAATTGATTGAAAACAAATTCATGAAAATTTGCTGGACCTGTAGAATATAAATCTACATTCATTATTCAATATAAACAGTGTACTGTGTAACACATACAGTAAAATTGGAGTACCAATATATTGAATAGAGGAATGAAAAGTGTGTATACTATCAGTATATTTTGTTTCATGAATCGACTATGCAATTGGAGATAAAAAAGGAATAAAATATGATAGATTTGGCAGATTACCTAGCAACGAGCTTGATGTATTGGTTTTAATTTGAATTTGTTGGTTCCCATGAGGATCATTAGCAGGTTCTGTAATGTTTGATGCACTTCTCCAGCCATGAATTTCATTACTGAAAGCGTTTCCACGAACCACAGAATCCAAACATCTAGATGGGCGTTTGGTGATGCGCAGCCCCTTTTTGCGTTGAGCAAGCATTTGGATAATGCTTGGTTTGCTTTTGTGTGGTGTGCATTTTGGTGTTAATGCATCACTGGAGTTAGGCAGTGTGGACAATCCAGAGCTCTGTCATTATAGAAAACAGCAATGATTAAGTCAAAAATTGCAGAGATGCTAACTATTCCAGAATATGCACGAGATGTATTTTCATATGAATTCAAGACTTCAAACATGAGAGAATAGCTGAGAGTATGGTTATAATTGTCATGCTTTTTCTTCAGCTGTTTCACTATTCACATTTTAATTGTACTTCATGCATATTCCCGAATGGTTGGCACCTCTGAAATTGAAGAGTTGTTTTCACTCCTGGCATGTTGATGTTTGATATTCTTGTGAAAGGAAATCAAAATTCAATTTTTCAATTGCTTTTGGAATGATTAGTTAATGTTCAAGCACAGTATTTGCAGTGTGAATATTTTTGTATTGCTAGTAAGTGATGTATGCAGTTGGGAGTATCATCTTGAATTCCACATAGGTTGATGCCATATATGAAGACAAGTTGAATTGAAACACAACTAATTATCCTTTAATCTATCAATCGATCCATCACACTTCATGGGTAATTTAGATTGTTTCAATTTCATTTAATTTTTTCATGATTAATGATATAATAAGTATTAATGATCTAATTAAATAGATAAAAAGTAAATTGTCTCCTTATCTAACACATTGCACCTATACGGTCAAATAGAAAATGTTACAAAAAATATTTTGTCCTTTACATTGTTAACATTTTATACATATTTTGTAGTTTGAGTACATTAGACATGTAAAAATATTAGTGTAAATTTTATATCAAGTGCCTTTTTGACAATAAAGTTTTATTTGTGCACCATAAGAAAATGCACGAGTGAAAAATACTTTGTTTTAATGAATTGAGATGGACAATTGTATAATTCATTGTTTATTTAGAATCATTTTTACAAGCATTTGATGATTTTCACTTTCTTTCTTTTTGGATCTTTTTCTCACCAATAAGTGGATCAAATTGAAGATTTTTTCTATTTAACGAAAATCTATTGTAAAGAATAGAATTTCAAATGAATTGCTTTGATTGTATCCCATTACATTTTATTGAAACAGTGATATTTCAATTAAAATCTTTTCTCTAATGTGAGCATGAATAAGATGTAAAAGCCACTATCACTATGTCCTACAATAAGCAATATGGTTCAAATAAACCAAGAGCTTGTCTCAACTCAGTCTGTTGGAGGTGTAAGCAGAACGATGCCTGATTGCCCCCCTTAACCTCCCCATGAGATTACGAGCAGTGCTCTGCTGGAAAGCTTGGCTGCTTTCTACTGTGTAACAATCCACTGTGTCCCAATGGTATTTGTATATTTTTGTTGTAGGGTCTTCACAAACAATTTTTTTTCTTACAATCAATGATGAAGTTACCTCACAAAAATAGAATAGATTCGTTAGTTTGATATATACAGATAAATAAATTAATTAATGTATAAATATTAAATGGATGAATAGAGTATATATGGTACATTGCTTATGATAGTCTGTTGGTTAAATATTAGTTTTAAGAAATTATGATAATTATCTCTCAAAAATAAAATGTCCTGAAAGGGGGGTTTCTTTAAGAAATTGCAAATTATTATTTCAACTCTTATGGCTCAGATTTTGTAATGTATTCTTTATTTAAAGCAAATATATTTTTATTTTTATGAAAAGCATGCTATAATTTGTAATATCTTTTTTTTTAAATCTTGAACAAATTTGAATATGCAGATTTTCTATGGCAATTTACAAAGTTTTCTGTGAAGGGTGAGCTGAAATCATTTTACCAATTTTCAAGCACCATTGAAAAATTTGCCAAATTTGTTTTCTTTGAATTCAGGAAAGACTGTTTTAAAAATACAACAGACTTACCACACTAACCAAACAGTTTCCATGGTAAATGAGCGATAATGAGATTCTACCATTTTTTTTTCAATTTGAGCTACTGAGATGAGGGGGTGTATTGTGGTCAGGATCAATAACTAATTATCTGCCTCAGACCTAAGAAGCTATAACTCGGTTAAGTGACCCTCCACTGAAGAGGGGCGACCATTATACCCCCCTTTGCATCGTTTGGGGGGTCTGAAAGAAGGCGCGGTCTTTGTGAGTCCCGGCGAAGTCAAGGAAGTCACCCATTGTGTAGCAATTCAGAGGATGAAGCGCGTAACTGGACTATAGGGGGATTAAGCGTTCTAACCCCAATAAACATCAGCTTGTTCTGATAGGATTAAAATCATACACTTTAGGTCAGTTATCCATCCCCCCTGACTTGAAGGTCACTCATGGTTTTTGTCCGGTGAAAAAAGTGAAGAAAATTGTCTATTTTGGTTAATAATTAATTTCAAAGTAGATATCATGACAAAGGTAGTTTCTGACATTTGTTTTATATATCTTATTACTAGCTATTACAAATTTCTATATATTGCTCAATTATATAATCAACACTTTTCTGTGTACACTTCGGGGGAGGGGGGGGGGTGTCTTGATGAGTGTATGATTTGTAAACTTGTGAAAATGTTAATAATCATGAATGACCGATTAGTTTATTAGCATGAACTGGTAAATTGGATTTAAAAATAATGATGAAATAATTGGGGCAGTGTCGAATAACTATCGCAGCTTTCTTCTTCTCTGGAGAGCAACTTGGTTATTCTAGGTTGTTTTAAGACATTGGGCTTCTAATATTTCTCAACATATCAATTCACCAGAGAGTTCTAACCTCCCTTTATACATGTACCTTGCATATTGTAGGTAGAACATTTTTGCCTAACTATTTGTAAGTCTTCTTTTCCCCCAATAGCAATGATCATTGAGGCCTGCCTTGCTTCTGATTCCTAAGATTAATAACTATTACAACATCACATTAAATGCCCAATATCTTTTACTTTCTTTAAATGTTATTAACAAGAAGCTTCAAATAAACAGCTTTTATGACTCGAGATGGTGAAATTTTATTGATTGATGAAACATTCTTATTTCCCCGTTTCATTTATTTGATAACGCACAATCACAATGGAGGAATCAAAAAGGAGATTTGCTAATGTTAAAGTGGAATATATGAAATAAATTGAAGGTTACATCTGAAATTGATTATTTTTAGGAATAAAGCGAGGGTGGTTGGGATGAGTATGATGAGGGCTCTAGAGATCGTGTGGGGATAGTGGTATTATGATGATAACGTTTGATGTCTTTATAAGATTGCCTGACTGACCATAGCGTTAGTCTGTATTATGGGAAGCTATTGAACAGTTGGTGGTTTGAATGGGTGCGGAATAACTGTGCAGCATTGAAGAGGGCCCCCTCTTTGGTGTTCGCTGAAGAGGGAAAAGTCTGATTGTGCAGACATGACAGCAGGCGTAACAGATGACCCCATCAGCATGGTAATGAGTGGATCGCCCATTCAGGAGCAGTTAGTCGACTGCGAACTATAGGGGCTTCCGTTGCAGAGACTAAAAAGTCTGCCCTGATTGCCTTCTACAAAGGCAAATTTAGCGGACAAAAGCCCGCCATTTACCGATCAGCCCTGCTTGATAGCAGATTGCCAGTGAAATGGGATTGAATTGTAGAAAAAGGGCGAGAGAAAGGAGTTTGGAGATGATAAAGAGGGGGAAAGTGAAGAATGTCCTTCCTTTTTTATTATCTGTCTCACTTTACGGTGAGATTTATTTGTGGGTTTTGGCATTCTTCTGCTCCTGCTAATTACAGTCTCAATGTTCGCAGAAAAGAAACACGCAGCTCTATGTAATTGGTCTCAATCTAGCGGATCCAAAAGCTCACTCTCGACCCGGCTTTGCTTGCAGGAATTCACACTACGATTCAAACAAGTGCCGCTATCATTGCCCCGCAATTATCCCTCTCACACTACAATAGACAAGTGAATAAGAGGATGAAACGACAACATCGTCTATCTGTAATTTATACCTCCTTTTCTCTCCTTCGCTGCCCATTTATCCCTTTCTTGCTCCCGCCCTTCTATTGATACTTACCACTAGCTTGTGATCTTTCTAAGTTTCAATTCTCCACTTTTCCTTGAGATATTTTAAAGTCAGTGGAACTTAAAGAACGCTTTCTGGAATCGTATATATTTTTTAGAAGTAAAGTCTTACTCATGCCTACTTATATATTCGCTTACCTTATCAACTTTGGAGAAAAATAGAGAGTTGTATTTCCTCGGTGATGATTATAAAGATTATCATGCTCCTTTTTTGATAATTCATAGTAAGGTATAATAGAGTTATTGGAGATATGGAACTTTTCATCATATATGGTACAAATTTACAATTTGAATATTGCTGGTGTCCATGAAAAGTTATGCGTAAATATATCATAAAGAATAAGAATTCCAAGGATATTCTGTAGGCCTGTATGAAATGTTCAATCTTCATAAAATATACGTTTGAATTGAATTTCGTGCTGCAAAAAAAGAGGCATAATGCGATTAAAAAGTCATTTTGTCGCGAATAATGAAGCACATCGTTACCATAGAAAGTTGTATGAGTACAATGATTCTCTTTAAGGTTATTGCGCGGAAAGTAAGGCCGCTCTCATCATCTCAATTGAGTGTGCTTAATCGGCATTCTTTGTAGTTTCTTGCTTTATTCAGGGCCTGAAAGCGTAAATAGAACTGTCTTCGATCAAACCAAATGGATGATTTTAATAGGATAGAGTCATTTACAGTAATTAATGTCAGGAAGGGTGATTTGTATTAAATCCCACTTAACACAGTAACAATTGTATAGAAATAGGAGGGAGAGCCAGAGTTGAAATCAAGTAAAAAATAAAAGTGTTGTAGAGAACGATACATAAAGAAAAAAGTGAGAGTGAAGGAATATATGAAATATATCGACAATTGAATAGAAGTCTGAAAATGAAAATAAAATGAAGATGTTATTTTCCTGCTCTAGATTACTTTTTAAGCAGAGCACTGCAATTTCTTTTGAAGACATTGAAATGAAATTGTCAATATTGCTTGTCAGTGCTGAAATGCACAAAATGTATTTTTTTGCTTGTTTTGTTAAGATAGTAGTAGGCAGCTAAAATAAAATGGAATTGAGAATCATAAAACGTCAGGTTTGAAATTTACAATTCAAATTTTTCTAGTTATTTATTTGATACATAATTGTCGTTATTGTTGTCGTCATTATTACTGTTATTTTTATCATTATTATTATAATCATCATTATCAAAGTCTGCATAACACATATTGATTGGCAATTAAAAAAAATTTGTATTGAGAACTTGCTGAATTACTGAACGTACAGTATATCACAATTTTACTACCCATCTTCAGTTCAGAGGATGTTATGGTTCAAGTTTGTGTATTTATCCTGCGCTACAATTCCCATTTGGTC
Organism: Temnopleurus reevesii; assembly: GCA_036244855.1. Taxonomy (NCBI): domain Eukaryota; kingdom Metazoa; phylum Echinodermata; class Echinoidea; order Temnopleuroida; family Temnopleuridae; genus Temnopleurus; species Temnopleurus reevesii. The sequence goes on from BQKZ01001565.1 coordinate 64,097, forward strand.
TCGCATATTCCTCGTCACAGTCCAAATCTCCTGTGTGAGTCTACTTTATTCGCTGTTTACATTCTACTAAAGAGCCTGCACCCCACGGACCAAGAGAGACCATCAATTTTTCTGTCTCTCTCTAAAACTTTTGACACTTTCCAGTTTCCCCTGTGGAATGCCTCTGCTGGCCAAGTTCTCTCAGTTTTTCGACTTGGCAGGGTCGAGGAAAAAGGCAGACAAAAAGTGATCATAAAAGAGAACAGGATGATATCATATCTAATAGGTACTTCAATATGGACAAGAAAATAAACAGAGTTTGAGTGTGGGGCTGTAATGTGTCAGACAATTGACTAGACATTCCTCCCATTTTGATACAGAGGAGATAGACAAGAATTATAGCTGGATATTTTATAATAATTGTAGTTTCTATTGATATGATTTATTTACTTATTCTTAGTGCTGAATTTCTTCTTTTCAATTAGGCAAAAAACAAAATAAATTGTTCGGATGCCCTCAAATGCTATGTTTGAAAAAAAGTGTGAGTCATTTGGAAAAATTTTGTATTATAGTCTTTAATGTTTTTAACACAATTCATACAATTCATTAAGAAAATTAGACTTGAAAGGAAGCGAAAAGCCAAATATCATCTGAAAATGATTTTTCAGGTTGTATTCCACACATTTATTCATAATTGTGCTTTGATTTTTTTTCTTCAATATTAGTGAAAGTTTAAAAAAAGTTCCAGTCATGCCATTTTCAGAGGGTCAGATCACTTGAGGGCATTCAAACAATATTTTTAGCCGTATGATACAGACAGTATGCTGCAAGATGATAAACAGAAAAGAAAGAAAAAAATTATCTGTATCTTGGTCTAACTTGATTCAATTTATATTCAAAGTGTGAGTTGATTTTATGGGGTATTTGTTCTTATACTTTTATCATCACCACTTACAGCTGTTATATCTACGGAAATATTACCACATAAAGTAAACTTGTCATTTATGACTACGATGTCATTGAACTTAGAAATAAACTTGGTACATGTAAACCAATATATTTTTCATTCTGTCTCTTTTCCCCTTTTTTCTCATCATTTTTTTAACAAATGCTTGTTCTTTCCTGGTATTTAAACTTTGAAAACATGGAAGATTGTAAAGTATGCTCTCTTTTTTTACATTTTATCAGTCTTAATCTCAGTCTTCTTTGCTCAAGATTTTATCGTAAAGAGACACTAGGGAAAGAGCATTTGTCTGCTTGTATGTATGTCAGAGATAGGATCAAGAGAGGGCGGTATGCCAGATTTAGAGAACATGAACTCCCAGAGCGAGTCTCTTTGGAAGGCAAGTGCTTAAATTCCAATGTAGTTAGAGGCCTTGTATCTATTATTCAGCGGGGAGCTAATAATTTGCACTGTAAAAGTCATCACCACCTAATGCAATTTGACACTCCAGAAAGCAAGTTCAAATCTTGAAATGTGTTTAACAAACAAACAAAAAATGAATATGAGTGGGATTTATAATGGGGAGAAGAAGGGGAAAAAATTGGGAAGGGAAAGACATTTTGAAAGGCCTGGGATTCTGATGGAAGAAGCCGCAGGGAGAATTAAGACACCTGTGTTTCTTGTTTGCGAAATCGTCGGGGGAATCGACAGGAGTGTGATGTAATCAGGCGAATAAATAAGATATGAAGTTCAAAAGCAATGATCTATTTTTAAGTTGGTTGGAATATCCATGCAAATCTTTTGGTGTTCATGTGTGAAGCAGGGTGAGAAATATTCCACCTGACCCAGTATTTGTCGAGGATATTAATCGCTGAATATAAATGTGTTTAGAATCGTATCAACATCCTTCAATTTACCCTCAATTAGTGACTCTCGTTTATAAACCTACTTGTGATTGGTATGATTGATGTATGTGATTTTGTTACTGTATGAACAATATTAAGAAAAATTATACTCACAGAAACGAATTGGACTAGTAATTGCTGTACAGGGTGTGAAAGTAAGGCAAACTAAACCTATGTAGAATTATGTGGTAATTGTCTAGTACTCAATTTTCTCCCCAGTTTTATATTTAGCCAATGTCTTTTAAAAGATGAAACCATTTCTTTATGCCCCTATCCTCTATTTAACATAAACATTGAATCATACAAAAATGAGATGAAAAAAATGTGAAAAAATACGAGGATAAAAACATGACGGCTTGTTATCGATTACCCAATTTTCTCTCCCACTTTCATATTTGGCCAATATCATCACTTGACAGATTAAACCAATTCTTTTTTTTCTTCATCTACTATCTAACACCAACATTGAATCATACAAAAATGAGATGAAAAAAATGCTGCAAATATGAGGAGAAAAACATGACGATTTGAAATTGTGGCTCGTCACTCACTCCTAGCTAGTGCAGACCGCCTTTGATGGTGGAGGGGTATCGCATGGCGTCTGATTGGAGCCTAGCAGCCTAAGATCGCATCTGTTGGGCCCATTCCAAGCCGAGGCAAGCCCCATAAAATAGGCAGCAGAAATACTCTATAAATCTCCGCAACTACCCCGAGCTTGACCTCCAAACACGCAGCCAAATCTCCCTCATTTTCGCTCTCCGTATGCCCCCACGTTTTCCTTCTCCTGTTTTTTCTTCTCCATCATCCTTCTCTGCGATTTTTTTCCCTGATCAGTTTCTGTCTGGCTGTTGATTTTTTTCACTTTCACACTTTCTTTAATGATTTTCTCACTTTTTAACATTTTTTTTTCATGTTTTCAATTTATTTCCTTCTCCAGAATCCTTCTCTGCTAAGTTTCTGTCTAGTCATTTTTGTTTTACACTTTCGCACTTTGTTTCTTCAACGATTTTCTCACTTCTTGACATCTTTTTCATGTCTTCAATTTATTTGTTGATCTTTTAACCCATCTACTACTGAATTCTGTAATGCCCAAAAACTTTGTGTAGGGACGACCCAGTTCCAGTAGTCAATTGGTTAAATGTTATTCTTTTTCTGCAGTGATAAGAAATCTCTAATAAAAGAATGGATATCACATTGATCTCTGATAAGCTGAAATGTTTTCCCAAAACGATTCTGATTTTATCTCGATGATCTTTTGTAGGATGAAAATGTGTTTTTTGTACACTTTTTGGTTGAATTGTTTTAGTTCATAAGCTCAAATATGTGCTTTTTCTTCCTTATGTTGTTTGCTCTTACTTTTTCCATTTCCCTTTGGAAATCCATAATCCTATATATGATATCTTAATTTTAGTTTCCTTGCAAGTATATGAATACAAAAAAAAAATGTCAGGTAAGAATCTCTTTCAATCTGCCAAGCTGTAATCTTGAATCATCATTGTTAATAAAAACAAAGAGAAAAAGAAAGAAAAAAACACTTGGATGAATATAGGAATTCATTTTCTTGGAAATAACTTCAAATTATTTTAATACATTTAAAAAGTTACATTATCATGTCTTGGAAATACCCAAGTGTCCTCCTATGAGAATGTCAGGATAATCAATTTCATTTTTAGAAAGAAAAAGGTTGATGTATCTGTATAAATCCTGACAAAGTATTATAAAGTTTAGTAATATCAATAAAAAATGAAGTGTGTTCCCTTGTGAACATGATTATAAATATCTCCAGTATATGTCTAGACGATTTATTAAAACCCAAATTGAAAACATACTCGATTAAAGATATTAATAGTTCATAGTCTTTTGGGTCTACCCAAATTAACCACAGATTTGTCTGTTTTTGAATAAATCTGATAACGTGCCATTGTGTTGTTAATTCATTTGGGGTCTGCCATGGAACTGGACCGGGGAACCGAAAGGTATGACAAAGCACCTTCCAACGAAAAGGTATTTGGGGGTTTCCTCTGCCCCCGTCCTGCTGGCGGGGGAAGAGAGGGAGAGGGGTAGACTTTCTGCTGGGAGAGGCTGGGTAGTAGAGGAGGAGTTCAAGTTTGTTGTCGAGGGGAAAAATTTTAGGAATGATTTCGCTATTAGGCATGGGAATGTATGATTTGTGTCAAGGTTATTTTCGAGACAAGAGAAGACAAGGATAGAGAGACAGAGTGAGAGAGAAAGAGAGAGAACGAGAGAAAAAGATAGGGATATTTATTATTGATTGGCTCGTTAAATATGCTGAAGATTTTGTCTTGAAAGGGAGAATTAAAGTTGCAATTAATACATTTCTTCAGAGACTTAGGAACACAAATAATTTTGCCAATAGTTTGAAAGGTTTGGCAGTCATGAATCATAAACATATTATTTTTGAACAAATATCAACTTAAGTTTGCTACAAAATCAAAATAGAAAATGAGGATGACTTTTCATAAACTCAAGCTTGGGTGCGGTCAAAGAATATATCTAAAAGGAGGAAAACTTATCGTATCCCTGAGGTGCCAATTGGAACATTAGTTGTTCCAAATATGAAAGGAAGAAACAGACTGATACCTGCTTTCCTTTTTGAAAGTAAAATCAAAACCGTGATTCGTTTGTTCTATCATGACCAAAGACAGAAGTTGAAGGCTACCCAAAAGAATTTTTATGATGGAGAATTATATTTATGACATATTTTCCTTTGGTTCCCTCCTGAAAGGGCAATGACACTTTTTCTGGCCAGACTGAAAATAATTCAAACATTTCATTTTTCATTTTTTATTGGGTATGAATGAAGTGGTTGATATGTTTATAGTCAAGTTTCAATTTAGAGGACTGGTCATGATTAATCTTCATTATTGATCTACTTATTTGTGATATTAACATAGTGTTTTTAACATCTTAAATTAAAGTATAGGAATGTAATATATTCCAGCCATTTTAAATTTCCATAGAGTGAATTGATAATATTTTTTATTAAAGGTCATTTGATATGTCGGTTATTTTGAACCAATTTTCCCTCCCTAATTTTTACATGATTTCTCAATTCCTCACTCACTTAAGGGAATCTTCTTGGAAGTTTATTTTGGACATTTAGATTGAGACAAATTTGAGTTTCTTTGTGCTCAGGAATATACTTACACGTTATTGTTCATATGTTCAATAATTCTCTGTAGTGTTTGTTGAATAGTTACGATGTCACTTGAATGGTAAAATTGTATAAATATATTTGTCTCATTTTGCATCAATCTATTCCTTGTCTAGAATGGAAATATCCTACCAGAATAATAGGATTCTTAATTTGGACATAGATATTGGTTGTACCTGAGTGTCACTACGTGCTGTCATACTTTTGTCCACTCCGGTCCTGTGTACTTTACCCCCATCTAACCCTACTCTATCCTCCTTGCTCCTCCTCAACCCATCGCTTCCCAAAAATGGTTCAACCCTGTACAAAAGCAATAGGAATGTTGCATCTTGGTGCTCTAAGGGTTAACATTAGCAGACCTGCATGCTTGTATGACAGAAGATACAATCTCAGTGCCTATCTGATTGGAGACACTTAAGATCATAGCATTGTGAAGTGGGGGGTTCTTCAACTGAGAGCAATACGCCTGGCGTTTTCTGATGGACGGGCATTCCATTTTCCATCTCGATGCTTGCATCATTTCATGTTTGAAATTGATGGGAATTTGCGATAAAACAGTCATATGCGTCCTGGAGTGTCATTTTTAGGAGTATTTGACGTTCAAGAGGCGGTGATTTTTCTTTCTTTTCTTTTTTGCTCCTTTTTCACTTTTTGATGTACCTATTTTTGGCATTGATCTCACTGTGTGTGATATTTCAAATGTCTTTGATGATTGAAATTGTCATTTTGGGTGTCAATAGCAATGCATTTCTTTGAATAGAATGTATAGATATTTTCATCAATTAAAAGTTGTGACATATTGCAAGATTTAGGTAATTTAGGGGGCATATTTCCAGTAATTCAACAGTTTTGTTGTGACTCTAAACTCCATAGCAATCATACAAAAAATTATTTGAGAAATTCATGTGACTTTCATGTAGTATGCCATGAAAATATTAAATAACTGTCATTAACAAGCAGGATGGTAGACTCAATGTGCGCCGAGTGAAGGAAGACATGTCAAAATTTTCCCAAAATTTTTCAGCTGGTACAGTTTCAAATAAAAAAGCTCCACCGAAGCACTTGGGTGCGGAGAAGAGGGAGAGTGTGAGAAAAGCTAGAAAACAGGTTATGTACATAAAAAGCCTCAATGAGACAGGGCATACATACACACACCCGCACACCTTTTCATACGAATAGCAAACTTTACTCTCTTTGGAGCTGTCAGCTTCAGAGAGAGGTCCATCTCGGCCGGTTACCTCACCACCGGTTACCCTTCCCCCCTCCGCAGCTTACACCGCATCAAATAAAACTTTTTTGAAAGATGAAGAAGAAAAAATGGCAATGTTTGCAAGTTACGTACCCCCATTTTAGAATATAATTATTGGCATTTATGCGGTTGAATACGCTGCTTTGTGCCCGGGAGAAAAAACCATGCGCCAGTCTGGGAACAATGGCGATAGAGTGGTATTCGTGTTGCTTTTGAAAAAGCTACAAATTGCTTGAGATTTTGGCTTTGTATTGGGGTAACCCTAATGCTTACAAACTTGACAAGGGGGTATTTAGGTGGTGTCAATAATGGCATTGGATGGTGTACCCTCTTGGCTGTGTGACTGGCATTCATGGCGTTGGCCCGGCCGTCGATCCCGCCGATCGAGTTACCTCCTAAGGGCTGTTGGTTTTGGGGGGCTTTTTATGTGAGCTTTTGAGAGGCTTTGGGGATCGTCTATGGAAGGCAAGTCCTTCTCTCCAATCTCTGTCACTCTCCCCTCTCTCTCTCCATCATTCCCCGTCTCTCTCGCCCTCTCTCACCTGCCTTTGTTGGCTCAAATTTGCAGCGATTCTTGCACAATTTGTCAAGAGCACAGTCTCGGTGTATAAATGTTTGCAAGACGGGCGTTGAACTTATTCTGCCGCGTCACCGAGGCTCCTAAACCCAACAGGTTCATTCTCAACCATGTTCCCCCACCGCGTTCTGCCCCACCCCCTCCCACCCCAGTCCGCCATATCCCACCCCGCCCAAGCCCATCATGTTTTCTAACGCTCTTCAACCTGTGCCTCACATTTAAAATCAAAGTTTTCCCCAGATACAGAGAAATTAGGCTGAGGAGGATAAAAACCCAGCATCTCGTGTACATTCTGTGTTTCCAAAGTAAACCACTCATTTAGCTAATGTCCACAAGACCCGAGTTTGCTGTACGCGCCAGCTGTATGGTTTCCAACTAGAATAGCGAAATTTCTCTTCCTTTTTTTTTTTTTTATTCAACATCCGCATTTGAGGTTCCAGTTCTTGTGACTGTTTACCGAGGTACACAGCCCATGACAGTGCCTTTCACTCTGCCCTAGAAAAATTCTCAAAGCCGAATCAGTGCTGTTCCAATTCTTCTCTTTTCTTTTCTCTTCATTCCCCCGTCCCGTTCTTAGCCTGCTTGTGTGATGACTGTGCCGAGTGGATCGGCAAATGGCAACCGCTTTACCCATAATGCAATTAGGTGCCCATTGATGCCGAAAATAAAGGTTGAAAAAGAGTCTGATCGCCACTCCGCAAAGTGTCAAAGTAACTAACGCGCCTGCCCAGCCTAAAAGTACACCTAACCCCCTACGGACATAACATGGAAGGTTTATATGAGTTCATGTCGCTCACGTTCTCACCTTTCCTCGTGTATGTATAAGCCCAGATACATTTTCCCTCCGTTTTTATATTTCTCTCTCGTCTTATCTTTTTAATTACGCATCTGGATGTTGCGCGGGTCGCGGAGCTGATCGGTTGTTGATAGGATGGAGGGGGATTATCGGCCGGGTTGTGGGGCTCGGTGATGATGCATTACGCAAACAGCCCGTTGCGATATGGCAAATTGCATTCTCCAAGATCGTAGAAGAAAGATGGAGAAGATGGATGAACTCTTCTCATCATATCACCAAATTATTTTTTTTACTCCACGTCACCATTATCCCCCCCTCTCTGTCTTCTCTTTGTATCACCCCCAAACCTAGTCTTCAGGCACACATACCCACTTCATGCAGCTTCATTTACGTTAGTGCCATCCACTATTATAATTATGTCTGAATCGAAAGACTAGCACAACACCAAACTCACAAAATCTAGTAGTTGTTTAGGATGCCCCTTCAAGACACAGTTACTCTCACTAGAAGTTAATTGGTACAATTGCTACCCGGATTTGGGTCTGTTCTCATAGACTACCTTACACTATAGGTGTTGCTGGCACCACTCATGTGTAAAGAATCATCCACTAACTCCTCTCCTCTCGCCAGCGGGGATACGCATGTCGCTCCATCTCTATCCCCCGCAAGTGTTGCCCAAGGAGATGCAATTTACATCCAAACTTATCAATTCCATCCCAATTTTTAATCAATTAAATGAAAACTATCCAGTTTTCGGGGCTTTGCAGGTCTTCTGAATCCCAGCACGCTGCAGCCCCATATTTTGCTATTCTTTTGAAGGTTATATGATGGATGAGATTGCAGTATAATTAGAAAACTGATCTCGTTTTAGCACCATCTATTGAGGACACATTTGTCTTTTCAATCAAGCAATTACATTTTATAGAGCATCATGAATGAGTAATGTTCTGTAATAGATTTGAAACTTGAAATATAAATCCTGAATCATCGACTCTGTCTGGAAAGTTTGGATTACTTGAAGGTTGCCATTTATATCTCATTATAGTCATTATTCTAATTCATAATCCATGAAAAGGTTCTATCATTTGCTCTCCAGAGTATTTGGAAGTCATTGAACCAGCATATCACCCCTGCCATCATACTCTATAGAAGGAAGAGTTTTGGTTTATGTTATATGAAGACATTCTTTTTGAAAAATTCTTGGGTAAAGTGCAAAACCCTGAAGATTCCAGTCCGAAGATGCACTTTCGATGCCCAGTCCGGTGCTCCCTAACAGCTTATTTATGATGTTATCTACCAATACTGTCTACCAACTTGATGCACTCCTTGTTGGTTTGGAAGATATCTTTCTTGCTGCACTTTGTACTGATTTCTTCATGTTGATAAGCATGGCTGTTGAGCAAGGATGAGAGAGAGAGAGAGAGAGAGAGAGAGAGATGCAGTGTGATGTATTTGGAAGCTATTTTCCCCATTTTCATTTGTACCTACTCTCCTGATATCTCTTTTCATCCATCTCTCTCTGTAGTTTGTTGTCATTTTCTCCTTCTCCATCTCTCTAATCACTTCTGTCTCCATCCTTCCTTCCTTGCTCTCTCTCTCTCTCCCACCTCTCTAGTTTTGACCCCTTTTCTTTTTTATTTCTGTCTATCCATTTTATCTATCTTGCACCTCCTCCCTCACGTCTTCCACTTTCTTTTTCCACTCTCTTTCTCTGTAAAGTATCAATATAATAATTTGTGTTGTTTATGGAGCAGACATATCCACTCTGCAGAGTTCTCATGGTGTTTTTGTTGTACTGGCTGAAGCCCTGCGTTCACCATCACACTTGTCATTTCTAGGAATGAATATTCCTGCCAGGTGCCCATTCACCTTACCTGGATTGAGTGCAATGCAGCATGGATGAATTTTTCGCTGTAGGAAATTAACGCCATGGATGGGATTTGATAGGGTTTGAAGCATGAAGCGTTTAGGTCTATAGGCTTATATTTTCTGTTCCTCTTGCATTCACTTTATATTTTCCTAATATTTCCTTTTTCTTCTTACTTCGGGACTCTCATTCTCTCTCATCTGTCTGCCTTCCTTCTTTCTCACACCTGTCTCCGACCAGAAATGCTGTAGGCTCCTGCCACCTCGACTCTCGCCAAGGTGCAGATTTTCGCAGAATCACCATCAAGTCCCCCTTCCGTATATAGTCCCAGAATGCCTTTCGTTCCTCTCCAGTGATTTCCCGTGTGCTCCTACGGCTCGGCATTCTGCTGTCATTCCTCGAGAAACTAACAACAATTAAATCCCAATGAGACATTCAATAGTGTAAATCACCTGTACACCATGGAGATACAGTACGACTCAACCATCCCCTATGCAAATCTCTTCCTGTCACTCTCTCCTGTATACTTTTATCAGCATCACGGTCTTAACCCATTGACAACCGGAACCGATAATCCCTGTACAAAGTATATTAGAATCACAAAATTAAATAGTCAATGGGTTGCTGTGATCTGTTTGAATCATAATGAGAAATCAAAACTCTCTGCACCGTATCTCTAGATTTCTTTGAAGCAGATTAAGCCGGATAGTGAGTATGCACTTTCAACCAATCACACACAATAATTGAAAGAGGGATACGAATTCCCAGCCCTTGCATTTCTGATTTCCCTCAATGTTGACGGATCCCACTGCTCGAGACAAGAAAACATTATTTGACACTACCAAGTTTTGATTGCAGATATGTATTTATGTAATTGATTCAAGCATGTCAGTGTTTTGTTTGTTTAATAATTTTTTTAAATTTTTATTCACCACATATCAACCAATTCTCCATGAATATAGGAAAGATACATGGGAATAAAATGAAATACATATTTTCACTTGATGTTTCATTGTCAAATCTCCTTATTAATTTGCTTGCTTTAAATATAATTTGTGGTTGTATGTTGCAATCATTTACAAAAATATTCAACAAAATTGCTCAGCTGTACAAAACTACAAGGAAAAGTTGTCCCTTGATTGTGAAGAATAAAAGAATTTAAATGATTAAATGAATAAATGGTCACGTTTTTTTTTTCTCGCTAAAAAAATGACACTCTAGAGAATCCCTCCATAGTTTAGTCTAGATAAAACAAGATTTCGATATAATTAGGTAATGACTCTGGTTCAGAGGACTTTGTTATAACGATGTTAGACTGTACTATTATTGTTTTAGAACAAAAGAGGGTTTAAAAGACCAAAGAGTATCAATGGGTTTGTAGAAATAAAGCCCCGGTCACATAGGAACCCGGGAGCAACACGATTCACCCCGACTAGTTGTTCTAAAGCAGTTAACTCTGAATTAACAAAGAGTCGGGGTGAATCGTGTTGCTTCCGGGGGTCCTATGTGACCGGGGCTTAAGAGAAAAAGCTTCAGTTAGAGTCTATGGTGAGATGGAGAGAACTGAGGAAAGTGGAACAGAAAAAGAAAGAAATGATAAATGGGTCATTGCAATCATGATGTTATGCTGCAATATCAGAGATGCCAACTGTTCCAGAGTATACATGAGATGGATTTCCATATCAATTCAAGGCTTTCATCACAGCTGAAAAGTTGAGAGTAATGATCATTGTCATAATCCTCTCACTTCTGTTCAGCTGTTGCATTATTCACATTTTAATGTTGGCATCATGTAGGCCTATATTCCAGAATGGTTGGCATCCCTGCAATACATTGGATGTTGGGGGTTGATAGCCAGCAGGTTGAAAGAACGGGTTAAGAAAGCAGTCCACAGGAGAGACACATAAATTGAGCAGAAAACAGGTGGATTTGACTCACAAGGTTGCCAGAGGACAAGAACGAGACCGAAAAAACCCAAGCTAAGATGTTCTTGAACCCTACCAACTTGGCCGTCAGGCAGATCGAGGTGGTGTAACAATTCAAAATACTTCACCGATGCAGGAAGAGTGAGGGAGAAAAAGAGGTGATGAGAAAGAGAAACAGAGAGATATGGGAGGAAAAAAAGAGATTCGGAAAGAAACAGGGAGAGTGGAAGAGAAAGATAAGGGAGATGAGAATGTAGGGAAGACAAATGAAGAGGGGAAGAGAGAGAGAGAGAGAGAGAGAGAGAGTGCAGGAAAGAAAGATGGAGGGAGAGAGAGTAAGGACGAAAGATTGAGGGATAGAGAGAGAGAGAGAGAGAGAGAGGGAGAGAGAGATAGCACAAGAAAGAGTAGGAAAAATAGATAAAGGAATAGGGAGAGAGAAGAGAGATAAAAAAAGACAGGGGAAAAACAACAGAGGGGAATTAGAGAGGGGAGAAGGAGGAGGAAGAAAGAAAATGTGAGATGGAGGAGAGACTAGAACCAGTCATTGGCCCATTACGGTCTATGGCTCGTTCCATCGTCGTTCCAACAAATGTGGAATTCTTCTCCCGCCGACTTTGTAGCCAGCATCGCCCCGACTTTGTAGCCAGCATCGCCCCGGCAATTGGTCTCCATTGCCAGGGTTTTGCACTTGACTTCTCTGTCTCTCTCTTTCCCTCTTGTTCTGGCAGTAAAGTTTGCCATTGATGAGTGACGCATAGGAAATAGATCCTCGTGGGTCGGAGGTTTATGGTTTTGAGGCCGGGACTGCTCTCCTTCAAGCTCTATCTGTCAGCAAGTCCAAGTTATGCAGGCCCTTCAGCCCCGGCCGCTGGTATGAACGAGTATCTAGCTCTAAATCGGAATCGAATTTGATTTTTTTTTCTCCTTTCTTTCATTGCGGGAGAAAGCAAGACTTTAATTTGGGGGGTAGACATCAAAGGACGGATACCGCCCTCCCCGACCCCACCCCTACCCCCATCCTCTCTAGTAGCATCATCCATCTTGGCTTCTCCTGGTCTATTTCTTCAAGCGATACCATTAATCACATCGTCTGAAGTTCCACCTACCAATCTAATTGGTTCATTGTGAAGTTCAGCCCCCTCCATATTCATCCCAAAACAACAACAAGGATTTTTACTCCATCTCATTTTCTTGGGGGTTTTGTTCTTGAAAGTGAATTCTTCCATCTCTATAAAAGTGATCATTCATCACTTTGTGTTTGTTTAAACCTGGGAGAACCATACAGGAGTGTAATAATATCTGTATTTCAAATCGAGGGTGACTGACCCCTTGGCTCATATATACTTTTCCCTTCTTCTTTTTTCCTAGCCACCCCCTCACCCCCACCCTCACCACTCCCTTCCCCACATCCACACCAAAAAGAGGGATAAGGTTACACCCCTTACCCCAAAATTATGACTGATGCCCCAATAGAGTATTGATGCTTCATTTGAATGAAAAGACAAAAAGATGCAAAGACAAGATATTTTCAAACATTCCTGCCTTGATGGCCTAGGCCTTCCCACCCCCCCCCCCCCCCATGAAAACTCTATAATTTAGCCACTATTTGTTACTAACAAACAAAGGACTAAAATGAATCTGTTTTGAATTTCCTGCTCTTCATTCATAACAACATTTTTTCTTCTCTTATTCAATTCAAACCCCTCCCTCCTCATTACACTATGACAGTGAATAATGAAAGGAACATTTTACATCCCCATAACAGTCTGAGTCTGCCTCTCGTCCCTTTACACTTTCTGACATTCATTCCTCTCCGGCGCCCTCTCTGGCAACCCCAAGATGGTTTAGATTTTCCGAGGGCAATCAGTTTTTCTCTCGCTTGACACGGGTCACAGACAGAGGGGTATTTTGTGAGTCACCAGCCCGCTTTGAAGTGGCGGCGAGGGCCTGATGGAGCCCATAATTCAGCGTCATTTTTACATCCATACCTATTCCATAATTTGATACTCGTGGAATGACTGAAATGCTTTACTTTATCTCATTCCAAATGTTTGTGTCGAGATGAAAGAATATCATTGTTAGATGCATTTTGGATATGTCAATATTTCTTCTACTCTGCGTTGTGCACTGCTATGAACTTTTTAAAGAATAAGAATTACAATTCATTTTTTTTCAATGCTTGCGAATACTCCAGGATAATGATTAAAAAATACGAAGATGAACTAAAAGGTCAATAATTTTCCATATCTTTTCACTAGAAGCAGTTACAGGTATTAACAATTAATTTCTCAGAGGTATCAAAGTGAGGAAGCCTTGATATTCTACTTTTAGATTGTCCCAATGAAAAAAGTAAAATATCAATCAAGATCTGGCGATGAATAACAAAATAATTTTGTTTGATCATGCCCATTTTAAGAGGTGATAACAGGACCATTAGCTGCGTTGCCTCCTTGCTAAGTAGGGCCGATTATCTCGGCTATCGATCGTGACACGTTAGTTTGACGATAATTTCTCTGGCAGGGAAAGGAAAGTTCAATTTCCCTGCGTCTCTTTGAGATCATTTCCTGAATTGTGCACTGGGCGGAGTAGCAATGACTTTGGCAGCGGCTAGCCAGCTCAGTTTCTTAAAGCTCACATAAACTTTTGATAAAAGCAAAAAAGTTTTTCCCCAAATTTGTCTTCAAATCTAAATAAAATAAAATGTAAGTACATGAATAAACTGCAACTAGATTGTGTGAAAAAGAAATAAGTTTGGATGAAGCTATTACCTAAAATTTGTCAAAATCTACAGTCTCGTGAATCACGATTTTCAACCAAGAATTTTTTCTCCATATAGGACACCTTCTCATGTAAAGAATTGGATGAAGATTTGAGAATTTAATTTTCATGTATGCATCTGTATTGATATTTAGTCAGATTTCAAAATAACCCAGCATATTCTGGATAATAACCAAAATATTGTTTTTGCCCAGAAAGAGCATTTAATATGATTTTAATGGTCAAATTCAGATTTTCCAAAGAAGAGTCAGAAGACTGAAGAGTAATCTTGTTCATCAAAAAAAAATGATGGTGATGAATCTTTATATATTTGAATTTATTCAAATAAATTGTTATTCATTCAAAAGCATTCTAATCAACACTATGTCCTGATGATGATAATGGCAATGATGACATCAAGGATGTTGTTGTAGATAATGTCATGATGATGGTTAGGATGAGGATGTTCCGAGAGGGCTACCCCTCAAACCGACTCCTTTCCCCACCAAGATGGTGGAAGCGAGGAGGCGATAGCATCAGCACCAGAAATAAACATCATTTATCTCCAGCTTTCTGGGGTAATGACCCGGGACACGAAGAAAGAAATCATCCCAAGTTCATGACCTCTCGACTCCGCAATCCCACAATTCCTCCGAGATTGAGGCAGTTACATGCCGTAGTAGGCGTATCAGTTACGCAGAGAAGTTGCAAACTGAAGATCACTGGTGATTGCAGAGCAGAGCTGTAAGCTAGGATGTAGAATATATTTCATTTTAGCAGCTCTAGAAGTAACATTGAGACGATATCCAAAGATCACCGAGTGATATAAACAATTTCCGAGCTACAGTCCTTAAGATTGGAAATGAGTTAAAGATGAGCTTCTCTTTTTATCAAAGCATTTTAATAGCTTAAAAACAAGATGTTAATTAATATGATTTTGAAATATGTAGGATGTTAAGAGAAGTTAAGATAATTTTTATTATAATATCATAGGTTTTTGAAACATGCCTCAGAAAAGTTGAAAAAAAAACACCAGTCATTTGCGCACGTGTTTATAATGTTGTTTAAATTTCAATTTACCATCTTTTGATATATTTCACAAAATATTTTAATAAATAAGATAATGGAATTTTTTTGGCTTATAAAATATCTTTAATATCCTTTATATTTTCTATCATCCACTTTTCTTTATTCCTTTATCTTTTCTCTCTCTTTATCTGTCTTGGACGCATTTATTTTCCCCTTCTAATCACCTTTTTTTTTAATTTCATGAAGATGAACATCTTTTTTTAATTTCTTTATATTAATATCTTCACTCTCCCATGTTTTTCTCGCTCCCCTGTTTATCTTTCCCGAATCCATTATATGTGTAATCTCTTCATCTTATCCTCCCCCATTCGTTCATCCCATCCATTCATCTGCCTGTTTCTCCCAGGCAGCCTGGGGCACTACACAAGGCAATGGCCAGAGGGTTTACTCCCGTACAACCAAAAGTAGATTGAACTTGGGCCTTCACACCCCGCGCCGGCCGTATGATTGACGCGGCGAAGAAGTGTACGGTTGAGGGACTATATAAACCCATCGCGGCTGTATTTGTTCAGCCTGTGATCTAAAGGCCCACAGACAGAGGAGAAGAGAGGGAGAGAGCGAGGGAGCTCCAGTATTGTGGATCGGTCCTCGTTCTCTCTCTTCTTCTATTGCAGTCCCAACCTGGCCCTGGTCGAGCCTCTGCTAATTCAGGCCTGAGTGTTATTCTTTCTTACTAGCTGCACAATTACCATACACTCTCCTATTGATATAGGTTAAAAGCTTTCGCTTTAATAGCCAACCAATGTGCACATCTCCCTCCGTTTTAGCCCCCTTGCATTTAACCCCACCACCTCTGCCCTTTCGTATCTGTTCTCGGGTCACGATGAGGTTTTCGGACGGAGCGTTCCTTCGGAATACCCTTCTTTAACCTCGCTCCGGGCGTTGGGATAACATTCAACTCTCCAAATGTTGAAATTTAAACTTTTATACACTCTTCGCTAAACATTCCTTTTGTGTTTTAATCTCCTAACCCTTTTCTTTTCGGCCATCCCCCTAAGCGGGGTGTGCTCAAGTACCAATAGGTACACCGTAGCCGCGAGTGTGATTGTTTCACTTCGTGCCATATCGTTCATTTGACTTTCCATCCAACAAAAAGACGACCCGCTCGCCATTGTGTCTCAGATCAATATTTGTGCTTTAATCGTGTCTGTTTACCGCAAGCACCTCATGTATGTAACACGGCCATCCCCTCAACTTAAACCCACATACCGCGATCATTTTTGCCCCCTTCTTAAGTGGATTATTTCTTTATCTTTCCAAAGCAATTTTTTCAATTCTGAAGAGAGAAAAGGTCAGCGTTCTTTATTGGTTTTTGTTCTGTTTGAGTAAACTCCATTTCTGGGTCACAGTTAAAGCTCGATAATCATTTCATAACTGATTGCATGTTTGAGTAGCACAATTCTTGTGTTTGTGTTTGATCTTGTATTGGAGCTTCTTGTGATAGAACAGTCTCATCTCTTTAAGAAATGAAAGATTGATCATGCCATTCTGTTACAGCAAGTCATCAATTTCATTTCGTTTAATTTCTATCATATTTTCACTACATTATGTCTTATTCTGCAAATATGAAACCAAAAGTTGTTTGAGTAAATAGAGAAACTGTACAACATAGAAAGGGAAGATGCAAATGGAATAAATGGGTTTTTTTTAATAACACCCCTGTCATAGTTCCAGTCCAAAAGGTAAATGCCTAAAAATATTTGAGTTGAAAAAGGAAATTTTGACCATCTTTTCAATATGTCATTGTCATCTTAAGTATTTCGACATCTTCTTTAGATAGGAATATCAATTTTTGTCTTTTTATCTACTCTGATTCTTTATGAAATTGATTTTACTATTCATTTTTTCATTCTCCTTATTCTAAGCAATATTATTTCAGTTTTAATTGAGCTAGGATTTTTTAACAGCGCCAATGTCCTAGTTCCCTATTAAATGGTAATTGTATGAAGAGCGCCCTCCTGCATAGCTAGCTAGCGTCCTCCTAGCTGTCTGTCTTCCCAAGTGCTTGGGCCACTGATTTTTCCAGCCCTTTTCAATCGAAAGTGTCAATATGGATTATGAAACTTGAGTTGAGAAGGAGGATCACTCTAGCGGTTGATTGGCACCTGGCTCCAAGCTTTGACGAACCCCCTCCACTTTCTACCCCGAGACGTAGAACTCTGTATTTTAGCTGCAAATCTAACATCCATAGCCTTGTTCAGGCCACGAAGTGTGACAGCTGTATGCTGAATGCTGAATTCTCTCCACCATTCTGTATAATATATATAAAAGCTTATACAAATTTACCCCTCCATATCTTATCTCTGGCCTCAACTGTAAAGTGTGTTAAATCTATGCTGAATTGTTTCCCCACCACTAGGTTTAGGTTTACAAAACTATTTTTCTTACCTTAAAATCACTCTATTTTGATCGGAGAGGAAAAAGATACATGAAAGATAAGAATATATATAGAATTATCCCAAGATAATAGTGGACAACAAAAAAGAACTCTTACTAATGACTATATGTGATTTTGTTTCCTTTGCATTATTTCCCTATTACTTTTTTTTCTATTTATACTCTGTATCCATTTTCTTTCTTAGTTTTCCCCATTGTAAATTCTCATTGTCCTTCTGCTGAATAATTGGACAATCGTGAGACAAAAAAAGAAAAAAGGGGCCAAGTCCTGTCGAAATATTGTGGTTTTGTGGTTGAGTTTAGCCCAATAATGGAGGACAATAGCCAAAAGAATCCAATACCTGATGCATATCAATCAAAATGCTTTATTGACAGAACAAACTTCAAACTTTTTTTTTTAATCAGTAAGAAAAGAAAAAGATTATCGTGTTATTACAATCATTCTCTGCACAATTTTACTCTGGAAAGTTTCTTGCATGATTTTTTTTAGAAGAAGTGCATTTAAGTGGTTGAGTATGAAATTCATTACAATATTGTACTTTGAATTAAGATATTTTTGTGTACTTTATCAATGGAATGATAAAAATTCAATTTCATCACAGAAAAATATTGACAGGGCAAACTTCAAATTTTTTTTGTAAATCAGCTAGACAAGAGAAATATTATTGTGTTTTTAATCATTCTCTTTCTTCCATGCTTTTCATGGAGGTAGTGCACTAAAGTGGTAGAGTGTGAAATTCATCACAATATTGTACTTTTTAATTAAGATGTTTTTGAGCTTTTTAATCAATGGTATGATGAAAATTCATTAAATCAAGGAACAATTTTTGATAATTGATCAAAGAAACCTGTCAAATCAGGAATTATAAATAGGAATTATTTTGAATTGATTTTCAGATGTTTGCCAGGATATTATTTTACTTTTGGGGGAGGTTTCTTTGAAAAGTGATGAATGAATTATGTTTTTAGCGAGTTTTCTCCGTGTCCAATTAAGATATATCAATGAATCGCACTTCTGATATGTATTGTAGACTGTAGTTGGAGCAGAAGATATAATGAGTAGAATGTGGAATATAAAAGTGCATACTTGCACTTGCTCAATTAGGATTGATGAAAAGTAAAAAGAATATAAAAAAGGATTGATGAATGAAGAGAAATCACAGATATCCATCAACTCAAGTTATCAAATTACTGTGATTTTCTTTATTGCTATTAACTCAAGTATAAGAGAATGCAGGATCAATCGGCTTGGCGAACAATAGAGCTCTACCTGTAATCAAATTAACGGTTAGGGGGAAATTGCAAAGTGCAGGAGGCAATGGGGGAAAGAAAAGCAGGTATGACAATTTGTTTTCTTCATCTCGTCGAACACCGAGGCGGATTCGTTAGGCTGCTCGGCGGCGGCGGTGGTGGTGAGTCAACGCACTGCGTGCCATTGTACGCTCACCCGCCGAGCCTCTGCTTGTCGGGGGAGAGAAGAGCATGAAGAGAGGGAGGAGAATGGGGGGATGATTGGTACAAAGCACGACAGCTGAAAAGGTGTGCTACTGATTGAAAGTGGAAATTAACGCTAATGGCATAGAAATTAAAAGATTGATCCGGAGGGCCGTGGATCTCGCCAATGTGTGTTGATGGTCAAACTCTCTGTTATTGCCTCAAAACCGATCTACTTAGCTAGCTAAGGAGTAAGTAGTCACTTAGGAGGTCTATTGAGACCAGAGAGGGGGAGACAAGGAGGAGGAGGATGGGGGAGATGAGATGGAGAAGGGGGAATGAGGAGAAGGAGGGGGACGGGGAGGTAGAGGAGGGCGAGGAAGAGGAGGGTTTTGGAGATGCACGAACTGTGTTCTACAATTTCACTCAGTCTGTTTCATTTATGATCTACTGAAGATAGCATTGGGTATATATCAACTCTCATAACTATACATAGCAATTAACATTCCCATTTTCTAACCTGCTAAAATATCCCTTTTATGCATTTCCGACTAATATAACAGTAGGTTGTTGTCGTAATCACAGAAAATGAGAATCTGTCTCAGCGATGAAACACCCCAATTTGCCAGCTCACTAAAGAGCGCGATTCACCCTCAACCATGGGAATACCCTGACGTGTTTATGGTTTACAACTTAACCAGGGGTGGGTGTAATCGTAATCTGTTTTCGGGGTCCGCTGTGGATTGGGCCGCGTGTGCGCGTGGTGAGGAAGCCACTACATGGTGTCTCTGCCTGGTGTCTGTGGCGGGTGTGTCGGTGATGTGTTTAGGGCTCCGGTGGATTGGCTTGTGGCTGTGACATAATGTTTGCGCAGTCATGGCTTCGATGGAGGAGATAGGGATGAGAGGGGTGGAACGCATCAACACTCTGGCACATGGGATGGAGTCCCATCTTAGGGAGTTTCCAACTTAAGTGAGGTAGATCCTCAGACATTGAAAGTGATGATGATGATGATGGCCTCTTGTATAGCGCCGGTATCCGCCACAGCTGGGCGCTCATGGCGCATATCCATGGCCAGTCCTGGACATCAGACATTCTTCATATTAATACTTTCTGTGTTGCTTCAATTCTTAAGGTAGGGATTTCATAACCCAACCCACCATTGGCAATGTAAATAATAGAAAACATTATTGTGTCTACTCCCTGAATTTACACACGAAAGAGCACAGAGGTGTGTAGTTGTGCAAAAATGCAAACAAAACCACATAAGTGTTACGAAACATTACTAATGACTTGTTTAATTTCTTGCTCTGACTGATTGAGAAATTGCGTAGAGTAGTAAATATAAACATGTTCCAGCCGTTCGTATCTTCATTCTGAACTTGAAAAGTGATTTGGTGATGCACTAGCCAGTTTATGGAGAAAGCCAACAATGTCACACCTAACATTGTCATGCGTTGGCTATTGAAAAAAATAAGACGACTAAATTTGGATTGGCTTTCTGGGCAGGCAAAATACAGATTTTTACGGTGCTCACACATCACGCTCACTCTCTCTCCCATCTTCTACAACACTGAAGCACCAGCCAGTTTATGGAGAATGCCATCCAGCAACGTCATGTGTTGACCAAAATATAGGTCTTTACGGTGCTCACACATCCCGCTCACTCTCTCTCTCACTTCTTCTACAACACTGCCAAATCAAAAAGCACTCCATATAACTATGCAGAGTGGTCAGATTTCTGCTCAGGTTTCCCCGCTCCTTGGCCAGAAATGAAATATAATTTCCTCCAGAGACGTAACATCCTCCTCGCATCCGGGTGGTTATGACCTCCGCATCTAGTCTAAGATATCAATCTGTCGCCGCACCTCATCAAAATTTGATCGTTCCTCAAGTCAATTTCTACTCCATTTATGCAACGCACTTCACTCGCACCATCTCGCATACAAACGAATCAACCCCCAAATCCGCCCCCCCCCCCTCCCAATTAGCATTCCCGACTTTTCACAAATAAAATCGAAAGACAGAAAAGAGGTTGAGAGCAGTTAGCATATCTGTCACGGACGACTAATCGTCCTCCAAAAACTTAGCTCAAAGGGTGTTCTCATGTTTAACCTACTGGGGCTGGACGATCGTAGAGGGATTTTTAGGGTTAGAATCCTGTTTGCAAACATGGCATATCTGCGATGTCTTTGGGGATGGAAGCCACACGGCCTGAGATGACTTCGATGGCCTCAAAGTCTTCTTCGATGGCCTGCGAGTCTTCTTCTCATTCATATCCATGCTTCATACAGCCATTCAGAAATTTTCACCACGTAGCGCATAAACGATGCGTAAGATATGGTTTCATGTTTTGATGCATCAGAAAAAAAGGTTTAAAGTGTCATTTAAAGCCTCAGATTAGCTGTTATAATGGAATCTCATTGAATTAAATTTGACCAGATAATATTTGAAAAGGAGAAAAACTGTTTTAAGGTCTTGTTGTTTGTTTGCTTCTTTTTTTTTTATTTTGTTAATGATTGATAATGCATAAATGTCATTTTAGATTAATTTTATTTTGATCATTCTTGGACATCACATCTTGAAGGACAATAAGATCTTCATAAGCCATACATATTACATTGGTATATAGATACAACAAGGGAGAAATATTAGTTCACAAAGTTCAAGCTGTAAAAAATTTGGTCTACACCAATGTAAAAATACTTTGATCATTATTGTAGGAAAAACTACTGGTTGGCAAGTCTATACCAGCATTGCAAGAGCAATATACGAATAGATGGTCGAGACCGAATGGTTTAAAAGCGGCTTTAAGCCACTCCCAAATACTAGTCACGTCTCTGATAATTTGAGCCCCCAATATCTGAGCTCTGACTCTGTCGAATTTGCAAGCAGTGATGCATGACGCAGCTCTAAGTGGGGATTTAGGTCCCCCCAAATTCAGACCATCTGTTCTCCATTTTATCAGCAATGTTAGGGTGTATTTCGTTACACTACCGGGCTCGCTTGATCTTGGGGTGTGGGGCTCGCTTTCCAGTTTTTGCATTTGCCCCACTTTATGATTAAAGGTTAAACATATGTATTGATGTGTCAAAGTTTTTTGCCCAAATTCATCATCATGTGAGCTATTGGTGTGCATTTCACGACTTATTGTGTTTTATTGCTTGGTGTATGGGCAGAAACTTGGTTGATTATAGCGGCGAAATGAAAGCCTTATTCTCCAAAATATCATTCAATTTTTTAAAATACCTTTTAGCCAATTTGCTTCTTGATTATGTCATTCATCAAATATTGATAAAGTGGCCAGGAAGTTCATATAGACAATTGGATATTGAATAGTATATGAAGTAATTCATTTTTAAGCAGCACCAATTTCTTTCTATTGTCCAAATGAAACAATTTCATATTAATAACAGCTACAAGAAGTTGAGGTATGCCTCCTCAAGCATTTTGTTACTTAAAATCAAGTTGTTTTTGAAGACCACACCAAGCTATTTTGAGAGCCCTTAAACCTTAATATGGATAAGATTATCATTTTCATGAAGAAAAAAAAATCATTCCAGATGTGTTGAGCAGCCTCCAACTTCATCTCCAGATTGGAATCATCTATATATCATCTTATCAAGCTATTTTCTTATGATTTCTAGCGTGTGATGGTAAGATAATAGGATGGGAGTGCTGACGTTTTACGGGTATCCGCCCGCTCAGGTGTGTGGCGGGCAGTAAATCTGTTTATTTTTAATTTCACAGAGCTTTGGTATTAGACCGCGGAGTGGGTTAAAGAGGTGGATGCATACACTCTCATAGCCCCCTGGCCGTTCGGGC
The DNA here is from genome assembly GCA_036244855.1 of Temnopleurus reevesii. Taxonomy (NCBI): domain Eukaryota; kingdom Metazoa; phylum Echinodermata; class Echinoidea; order Temnopleuroida; family Temnopleuridae; genus Temnopleurus; species Temnopleurus reevesii. Next base: position 87,018 of record BQKZ01001565.1, read on the forward strand.
GTGATGAAATTCATATCGGGAGTGAAATCAGGCGAAGTCCTCCTCACGCCCTCGAATCATCCTCCATGCATCACTGACTATCAGTCTGTTTGTGTGTTTTTTACATTAAGTGTTTCTGTAAAGCGACATAACGTAATGGTATCGCCCATTTCCTGGTGAACGTCCTCATGAAATATGGTGCTAAGCCTTGGTTACCTGGTTCTCGTTTGAATCGTTTTCATCTTTAAGTTTTAATCCTAAATCAAAAGATGAATGAATTCAGCCTCTTCAGGTTCAAAGCCCCATTGACCTCGCACAGCTAAGAGCATCAATCCGTCTTAGCACCTAATCCCTCTCTAATTTTTCCAGAGTGATTTATGATGTATGAAAGTAGTGAATTAAGAGCGACGTGGAAACCTCAGAATGGTAGACTTTCTCCTCTTTTTTTTTTCTTCTTTCCTTCGTCCGTTGTAATTTGATAATAAAGGCAGCCCATCCACCCATCATCCCTCATTCAAAATTCATCAGTTGTTGAAGGCACTTGTGCATAAGTACGCCACTCTCTCGCCATCATCGACTCTATTTCCTTCGCTCCCCCTTTCTATCTTCTCCTCGTCCGTTTTATCTCCGGCAATTTCCATAAATCTAACACCTTACCCCGCTGCCAGGAAGCAAATAATGGATAAAAATTGTCCGTCCTGTTTCGCTTATGACACGCTCCACGTAGCCTGCTTCGTAAGACCCAGGCAACTCCGCCAAGTCTTCCCCCATCCCTACCAGATAACATATCGGCACGGGTCCGCTTAAAAGGTGAACCAATCCTGACAGGTTCGTATACAAAGCTCGGACAGGCTTGGTCTGGTTTACGATGATAGCCCGGGACTGGAAGTGGTCGCCACCTAACCCGGGTCTACGACTCGACGACGAGAGATGGAAATAAAGCCTGCTGGGTAATGGGTGCTACATTAACCATTAAAGTATCAAGTTTAATACCGGCTGAACTTGGTATGAGACAGGTTGTTTACGATGGAAGGAGGAAGACGGGTATCAACTAAACGCACATGTTACAAAGATGAAGATGATGATGATGATAACACTCGAGAAGAGTATACTGTTAACACCATTACACTTCAGCAAGTCATAGTATCATCAAGAAATATAAATCAACACTGACAATATGTCAAAACCATTGTCTAGATATCGCTGAATATGCCTCTTCGAGAATACTGCACCTCTTTTAGCACGATAAAAGGAATAAATCTCCTAAATGTCCATTTATAAGAATACAGTATTATTGATTGAAAGCCAGCAGACTTCTTATTCCTATTGATATCAAATCCGTTTTGGTACCAGTGTTGGTACCAGTTTTATGCTAAATTGATTTGAGTGATCCATCCTACAAAATTTTCAATACAGTTCCCTTCTGAAAATCATAGTTCAAACAACAGATTAGAATCTCTGTCTTTGGTATCAGGTATGTTTTATAGTCTACTACGATACATAAATCTTACAGTCTGTTGGAGGAAGCTTACTGTTAATGTGAGCAAAAGTCTCACAGGTACTTTAAAAAAATTGTGTAATGGAAGAATTTACTGATTGATGATTCCTCTTTACATTGTTCTAGTGCTTGGTATGCTAATTAGGACAGTGATAATTTAGATAGAGATGAATTTGTCCAAATTATTAACCCTTTGACAACTGGAACCAGGTAGTCCCTGCACAAAGCCTATGGGAAGTACGGAATTTGGTAGTCAGTGGGTTGAGTTTGATTTTTTTATGAAGATCTAGCTTGCTTCATCAGCTGATGTACAGATAAGGTGGTAGATTGCACTAAATCATATACATCTTCTTGTCGAGTTAGTTTGCTCGAGGCAGAATAGAGGCTCATTATATTCACATCAGGAAAGAATATCAGCGACTATCTTAAATAATGGAATTCGGCTGGTGTGAAAATCCTTTCAAAATCCATAGCTGTAATGGCAAACTCATTTGCAAGCTTTATTGCTATGTGTATCTAGGATGCAGACTTCTCCCCCTCCTCTCTCCTTCTCTTCCCCCCTCTCTCCCTCCTCTATTAGTGGTCCCACATATCAGATTTCATGTATTGCTTGAAGCCCTCCATCTAAAATATTCATGCCCCTGGCCCTGCTACTTGTGCGCTAAGTCCGGATTTTGAGCGGAGGCAGATGGATGGAAATGAAGTCAAATTATAACAATATCTTATGTGTCATCTCATTTTGGTCTGCTTTGCAGGCATTTCTTCCTCCATGCCATTAGTATCAGAAAATATTATGTAGATATGTGTAACTATGTATAAAACTTTAAAGCAAAACTTGATTATATTTCCCTCCTGTTTTGGTAAAAAAATTGTGCAAAAAATTTATTTTTCTTAGGGGCGCTTATTTTTATTCTAATTTCTTGACCATGAATTGCTAAAATTTTCATTTATTAGAATGCCCATAATGGACAATTATCTTTGAAAAGATGAATATAATAACCCGCTAATATGTGAATAGCTTAGTAATTCAGTAAATTTGCTGGAATTTATGTGCATTAAAATATTGGCTTTTACATATAAAAATTTGAATCATAAGCAGGGAGAAAAGCACCTATGTCAATCTTTTCCCCTCTTCTCACTTTCTTCTTTCTTTTTTTTCTTTTGCTGTCTGGAAAGGGTAGAGACTTTGATTTGCCATGAAATTTAGATGAGATTTTGATCTGACTAGGCCAGTGATCAAACAAGAGAGAAATCAGAGAACAGTGAAGAAAATCTCATTAATTTTCCGTAATGGCGGCGTAAACAGATACAATGCATATCAAGCGCAGGCCCGAGGCTAACGCTGAAGAGTATGGAGAGAGTATAATAGAGGTGGATGGCTGCGAGAGAGAATAGGTTGGGGGTGTTGTCAAGCAAGAGGAGGGGATGAAAATGAGAATAAAAGTATGAGCAGTTTGGATGAAAGGGGAAGGAGAGAGATTGTGACAAGATAGGACAGAAGATGATGGTGAAGAGAAAGGGATGATAAAAAGAAAATCTGATTACTGATTTATGAAAAGGAAGAAAGAAGGTCGCCTTTTGTCTGGACTGAAATTCAAGCCCTAACATGGCAGGGTAATGTTGGAAATGAAGTAAGTGGAGCAGAAGTGAGGTGTCTTTGACATGAACTTGGTAAAGGGAAAGAATATTTCAAGAAAAGATACATATGAAATTTTATAAAGTATCATAAAGCATGATAAATCATTGAATCAAGTTTTGTATAAAATTATGTTGAAATATTACCATTTTACTTTTGACTATTAAGGAAAGTTAACTGGCAACCCCCCCCCCCCCCAAACAAAAAAAAAAAGCAGCAGCAAATAGAAAAAAATGTTGAAAATTTGATCATCTAACCAATGTTGTGTACAACTTAACCTTTAGTGCACAAAGAAAAATCATAATTATTTTCTTTAATAAGCAAAGAGATGGAAGGAAAATAACAACTTCACATCTACCTAAGCAAGCAGAGCTTTGTTACAGCCTTTTAACTCCAAACTCTAACATCCAGCCATTTGCTCTAATACATATTTTGTGACTTACTCCACGCTTTTGAGGTGGATGGACACAACTCATCATGTGCATAATCATGAGAAACGAGGCAGATTGGACACAAAAATTAGAACACGAGGCGAAAATTAAGACGGTTATAACGAGAGGAAAATTCATCCTGATCTTGTTTTTGCTTCTTCATGGACGAAGTGCTGATAGGCAACCTATTTTGTGTCATTATTCCCGCCCCTATTCCCCCGCCGACGGAAAGTTTTCCAAGCGTTGAAGAGCGGGAAATTATTTTTATCTCCCTGATGAGCCCCTATTGACATTGCAGCATGATGGTGGTGACAGTTGAGAAGGGGTGGAGGGTGGGGTGAGTGTATGTAGGGAGGGGGTAGGGGTAATTGCAGTATTCTTGTGGGGGTATTTGAGAGGGGTGGAAGGAGGGGTAGATCTTTTTGTTTGTGGGGGGGGGGAATTGCAGCATGATGGTTGTGACAGTTGAGAAGGGGTGGAGGAGGAGTGAATCTGTTAGGGGGTTGGGGATGGTTACATCATTCTTGTGGGAGTAGTAGAGAGGGATGGAAGGGGGGGTAGATCTATTTGGAGAGGGGCATTTATAAAGAGAGAGTGGGGTCATTTCGAAAGATCCATCAAAGTCTTGTCAAGAGATCAAAGCAGTTCTTCAGTACAAGGATGTTGTTGTAATGGATATTACATCTTGTTGTTTGAGCAACATTTCTCTGCAGAATAAGAGGAAAGAAAATTTTGTGTGCATCTTGCTATTTATGAATACCTAGTTCTTCACAACAGGGCTGTCCTAAGGTCCCAATTGTGTATATTTATTTTCATTGATTTACCCGCAGACCCTAGCCTTGAGTCTGTTCAGAATCACAGAACACATAGTTTTCCCATCAACAGAAGTCACTTATCCACACTCTTATGGGGTGTTGTTCGAAAGTTGCAGTTGATTGCATAGGAATGCACCAATCAAAATCATTGTTTCATGTAAGTTTTGTTGAAAGGGCAAACCATGCATGAATGAAATTCATGCGTGTTGCAATTTGCAGCTCATTTGCAGTTTATTTGCGATCAATTGCAACTTTGCAGCAACACCCCCTAGTCTTGAAAATGTTCCCAGCCTTTCATGGTCCCAATCCTCGAGGAGTGTCAGAGTTTTAATAGTAGATCCCATTGGATAGATAATTGAATCCAAGCAAAGATGATTCAGTTGTTTGAGCTGGCTTCTCTAGGGAGCTTCATCATCAAAAGGTCAAATCCATCATCATCATCCTTTCTTCTCAAACCAAGAAGAAGGTTGGGATGATGAGGAGGAGGCGGAGGGAGGGGGGCAGGATTGAGAATGTTGGTGATTTCTTGGAGAATGACTTTGCGTTTTCTTGCGAGGAAATGGTGCCAGATCATCATCCTTCTCCAGGACGATGTTTTGCCAAGTTACGAAAGACTTTGAGAATGACTTTAAGAATGACTGGTATCAGCTCTTGTGAATGATTGATGAGCTTACGAGTATTCAGCACATGAACTGATACCAGTTGTTATTAAAGTCGTTTTTTAGATCTTTTGTATCTTGGTGAAACATCGTCAAGGTTCCAAGTAAATCCAGTTTAGGACTCCGTGGAGAAAGGGGATCCATGGGGTAAAGCCCAACACACACTTAATTAATTATTATGATCCATTTTTTAAGAAAGTTTAATTAACTCTTAGTAGCATTCAAACACATAGAAAATCTTTCATTGATGGTCTGAATACTCGGATAATGATAAAATTGAAAAAAAAATGGCCTATGACGAATGGTCTTGTCAAAAGGTCCACCAAACCGACTGAAAATTAACCAATTTGTTGTGTCTTTTATCATTTATGCCCATTTTTTCTTAAGGAAGTGTAGATATATAAATTCTATTTTGCTCAAAGTTTATGAAAGTTAACCAATTTTATTCTACTTTTTGTCATTTTCTGCAGATTTTTCCTCAAGTTCTTCCTCAAGTGCAACCAGAACTGCTTGAAAAATGCAGGGAATCCAAGAGATATGCGTCGATTTCAGGTAAAATCATTCATCTTTAACCAAAATAAAGGCTAATTACTGCTACACTTTATGAAACCTAAAGATATTTTAACGGTTAGTTTGCTCAATCACGAAGTAATGACACTGCAAACTTTGATTAAGTATACATCTTTTTTGTTCATGTATTTTTTTTACATCTTACCTTTACCTAAATGTTCAAGACACAATTTACCCAAGATTTTGTGAGTAAGATCTCGTACATCTGTGGACTCATATCTTATGATCTCTGACAAAATACTGAAGTGGATTTACTTGATTTACTTGAGTCAACTGGTCAATCATAACATATCACAAAACACAAAATATCAACCTACACACAGTCCCCGTTCATCATCAGATACTCTAAAACTGAATGTTCCTCGAACAAGGCAAGGATGGGGTGATCGTGCCTTCTCAGTAATCGGACCAACACTATGGAACCGATTACCTTACCAATTAAGACAAATTGAATCAACAGAATCCTTCAAGTCCCATTTAAAATCGCATCTATTCTCACCTGACTAATAATTTTATGCTTTCTATTTTGTTCGGGAGATTCTCTCTCTCTCTCTGTCAAACAAAGGTTTGTTACTTTCTATTTCCTTCATGTTTTTACTATTTGTTTATTTTGTTTTCCTTGTTTCTAAAGCGCCATGAGCACCTTATGGTGGACCTGTGCGCTGTATAAGTAGCCACCATTATTATTATTATTATTATTTATCTCCTCTATCATTCTCTCATTCTGACTCTCCTGCCCCTCTCCATCTTCTTCTCTTTTATTTTTCCCCACTCCCCCTCTCTCTCTGTCTCCCTACTGTATCTCTCCTGCCCACTTCTCTTTACCACCCCTTTCATTTTTCTTTCTCTTTCTCTCACTTTCTCTCTCTCTCACTTTCTCTCCAACACAGGTGGTTATATCTACAACTCCAAATGTTGACGGCCATGTTCTGGCCATGTCCGACAACATGTTCGTACACAACAACTCAAAACACGGTCGAAGAGCGAGGAGACTTGACCCGTCCGAAGGAGGTATGTATTTGACTATTTTTCATCACAAAAATCATTGGTGATTTTAAGTATTAGCATATGAAAGAAAGATCAAATAAAATCAAATTTATTGATCACATGAAGTTGAAATTTAGACAAAGAATAAGAAAAAATTAAAGTATAAGAAAAAATTTCAAATATTGAAAGAGATCTTGATATTATAATTTGATATCACATCAATATATTTATGAATAAAATGCAATACACTGAATGATTGATCCAAACTTCAATTTTTGTTAATCAAGTGGCTTTAGGCAAATGAAGAAACAATCTTTATTGAAATTAAGAAATTGACTTTATTGATTTTTTTTCTAATACATTTTTTCAAACTCTTGATATTATGATTAAGAAAAGTATACAATGACCGACTACATTCCTTTAAAAATATTAAAGCTGAACATTTACAGCACAAAGGAACTAGATTTTTACACAAAGTCATCCACGTATATAGAAG
>BQKZ01001565.1:95131-106345 GCA_036244855.1 Temnopleurus reevesii
CATATAACAAGCGACCAACCAGTGTTATGATTTTTGCATGAAAAGACTTTTAGAGCATGGCGTTGTGTAAATATATATAAACAGGTGCCTCCCATTACCCTCTATGGACCTCTGCGTACTCCACAGCTACGCCGTGCATCAAAGCCATCAGTCCGAGCGAGGGATGGACAACAGGGGGCGCTACAGTCATCATCGTCGGCGACAACTTCTTCGACGGGCTCCAGGTGGTGTTTGGCAGCATGATCGTCTGGAGCGAGGTGAGGATTTTAAGAAAAGTTCTGGAGATGATAATCTTCCGTAATATTTAGAGATGTTAATCGGGGTTGTGTTTCATATAGCTGTGCATAGATCTACGCAGGACTGTACGAACGACTGATGACCCTTTCTCACACTCATGATATCTCCTGGCGCTGAATCTCACTGAAGAAAGGATCACCAGTCATTCGTAGAGATGCACAGCATTATGAAACACAACCCAAAATATATAAGGTTCACCTTCGGAGTCGAAACTCTAAGGTTTCAGAAACTATTACAGTCCTACAGAAGCTTATTGGTGCAACGTGAAGTCAAGTTTGTACAAGTCGCTTTCTCGTCCTACACTAGGCGCCAAGGCAAGTTTGTACAAGTGGCCTTCCCGCCTTCTAATCCTAGAAAAGGCACCTAGGAGAGATTTTACAAGTCGCCTTCTCCCATTTTCTACCGAAACAAGGTGCCTTGGCAAGATGAACAACCCACCATTGCCTTGCACGTGTAACTTTTGTCGGACTGTCATACTTTCTGAAACCTTACGGTTTCGGCTCTCGGTTTGACCCTTACTATTGAGATTATGGTAAGACCAGAAACGTTCTTTAACATCTAGGACTTTGCCTTTTGGTCCCAAGGATCTGATTTCAATAAACATCCATTATTATCTTTGACACCTTTCAAAAACTTGATAGAAGTGTATAAAATGTTCTTCAATATAATTTTGAGAAGTGACCAAAAGTTGTCTTTGTTAGAGAACAAAAAACACAGTCTACCCTTACTACATTAATTCCTTTGGCAAGAAAATTTCACATTTACTCTTTTTATCAAAACTTTGCTGAATCAGGAATAGAATACAAAATGCAATGAAACAGACAAGTAATCTACCTTGTTCTCTTAAGATTTTAAGGTGTTTTCTCCAGAATGAGTGTACTGTCATTGGGCCAGTGCGTTGCCCCCAGTGACTCGGCTCTTTAATACAATCATACCCGTTCACATGGACGTAATTATTCGTGACAGTTAGTACGTCTGGCAAGGTCAGAGATGCCACTCATAAAAGATGAGTTTGGAGAGGATCAAGGAGAGACATGGGAAGAACGTGAGAATAAGATTGGAGTGTAGAGAGGAGGGGCGTGGCATCGATATGTCTTGTCTTTCACTTTTGGCCAATCAGATTTGAGTTTTTCAGAAGCTTTTCACAAATTTGCCACTCCAAGAAGACGAGTTTGAAGAGGATAAAAGAAATCAGAGATAGAGATATATATACCTAGCCGGGTGAGGGTGAAAGAAAGCATTAGGAAAGAGAGAGACAAAAAGATGGAGAGAAAGAAAGAGAGAGAGAGAGAGAGAGAGGGGAGAGAGAGAAAGACAGAGAGAGAGGGAGAAGAAGAGAGTTGAAAGGGGTAGAGAGACAGAAAAGAGAATAGGGGAGACATGAAGACTACTGGGTGGTGTCTTCTAAAACTATGTCTGTAATACTAAGGAAATCACAAACTTTATTAGTCAGAAGGGACCGTATAAGTTCTATAAGGAAAGAGAAGATCTCTAATAAAAAGAATATTTTTTATTGACTATCATTTAGTAAAACCAACGTTCTTTTAACGATTTGTCAAGTATAATATGTCTCTCTTGTGGGTAACTTATACGTTTACCTATATAAATGTTTGTCTGTGTGGCTGTCTATTTATGAATAGTAGCATATGTCATTGGCACCACGGCATTTATCATAAATCTGAGTCATGCGGACCATCTGAATGCGACCTATATCTGTCGCAAACACCTTGTCATTGTAGGCAGGGATATTGTTACACCTTTATCTAGAAATAGGGCTTTCTAATTCTCTCTAGATCTTTGATAAATTACAAAAATACAGAAGTGAAGTTCATAGTTAATATAAAGATATTAAATTGATATGTAGGGAGATATGAGTATAAAAGGATACGTGATATGTATAACTTTCTTGTTTGTTTTCAGATTTTTTCCCCTTTAATCAAAGCAAGATATTCCTGACAAAGACCCAGTCTTTAACTGTGTCTTTCAACTCTAATTGACGAAGAGAAAAAATAATCAGAATAAAAGTTTTAAAAGAAAGGAGTAGGTCAAACTTGGGAACTTAAAATAAGAAACAGATTAGGAATAGCAACAGAATAAGAAATACTGCCCCAATTTCGTCTCATCAAATGGCAGTTTCACTTTACTCATAACGACGACAGACCCGATGGGCTCTGTCATTGCCGTGCCGTGACTGTGTTGTGGTTAGGCACAAGTAAGAGAGAGAGAAATAGAGAGAGGGGGAGAGAGTGAGAGAGGGGAGAGAGAGAGAGAGAGAGGGGGGAGAGTGAGAGAGGGGGAGAGAGTGACCTTGTTAAGTAGCACGTATCTTTCCTCCCTCGTTAATGAATTGCACCGAAGAGAGGATATGGGCACCCCACACTCACACTACACAGGATACCTACCCGTGTCACTCGGCCTGTTAAAACCCCCTTGTTTCGGAGGGATCATAGTTACGCTCATAATCACCCCGCTAATGAATAAAATTTCCTCAAATATTGAAGTTCACACCCAGAAGTAGTGAAGAGAAATCCCCCGTCGCCTATGGGTGTGTTTGCGATGCTGTTATGAGTTAAGAGGCAAAGTGAGATTTGCCCTCAAAAAATTGCTTCAATATTCAACGAAAGGTTATTATACATCTATTCCTCTCAAATACAGAAGGGCTTCCAAAACTTTTTATGAAGTTATATCTCTGTTTGTTTGAGTGTGAATGTATTGGATTTATTAACTGAATAATTATGTTAATTTGTTTCTTCTTTCAAGAACTATAATCTACCACCAGAAACTTATGGAATGAAAGTATGAAATGGGAAACTTGTGCAGACTATAAAGATGTGACTGGTGTCTTTTCTTGTATGGAATTCGAAAGCACTTTGAATGAAATGTTTTGGAAATTTGCATTCGTATAACATGTGAGAAAAGACACAAATTCCAAGTATTGGTATTTCAGATTCAAAATCATTAGAGTATTCTCTTCAAATTCAGATATGATTCACATAAAAGAAAATAATTTGTTCATTGGCTATGAATAGGTTCATTTTTTACATAGAAGTAACTCACTCTCCATCTTTCTCTTTCTCTCCTCTCACAGCTCATAACCCCCCACGCCATCAGGGTCCAGACCCCGCCCCGACACATCCCCGGGGTGGTGGAGGTTACGTTGTCCTACAAGTCCAAGCAGTTCTGCAAGGGGGCGCCGGGCAGGTTCGTCTACGTCTCGCTCACCGAGCCCACGATAGACTACGGGTTCCAACGACTCAGCAAACTCGTCCCGCGACATCCAGGAGATCCGGATAGATTGCCAAAGGTAAATGGGAAAAATGTTTACCACAGAAATACATCATAAAATGGGAAACCGCGGTGAACAGGTACAAAGATTAGACCATTAAAGATTCTTTTTGATGAGATATATCACTCTATGGACCATGTTATGGTTTTAAACCAATCAATATGTATGAAAAAAGGTACCCTTCAAGCAATATGTGAAATAAAAAATTACCTTCAAGCAATGTATGAAAAAAAAGTGAAAGCAAGTATGCTAAAGCAGATGTAAAAAGACTGAAAGTTTTGTTCATATTTACTCTGATGTCCCTGTTTGCTCCATAGAAGGGTACTTAAAGCTATTATGCTCAGGTACAACTAAATTCCTACACATCAAAACTTCCGGAAATAAATTTTCACTGTTCATATCTGACTTGTAAACCAGGAGCTTGGAAAGTGGAGTCAGAAGTACAAAACAATAAACTGCATCCATTCTGCAGATTGGCCAATTGTATATTATTATCATGGCTTGAGCCAAGCAACTGGCTATTACTCAAGCATTGCATGGAACATATATTCCTGTCAGGTGCCCATTCAACTCACCTGGCTTGAGTGCAGCACAATCTGAATGAATAAAAGCCATGAGGCTAGGACGATTGCACTTATATAATATCCAAACTACAGTTATACTAATAAGTACATTTGAACCTTATTATAGAGAGCAATGAAAATACAAAATCTTAATGTGATTTTCTTTGCTTCCTTTTGTTTTTATTTCCATGATATAATAAGGTTTTTATATAAGATATTTCTCTGGCCCCATGAACTTCATTTTAATGAGATTCCACTGTAACAATACTAACAAATATTCTTTCCTATCTGACCGTAGGAAATCATTTTGAAACGAGCAGCAGACCTGGCCGAGGCGTTGTACAGCATGCCAAGGAATCAACTCCCCATCGGGCCACCTCGGTCACCGGCCCTCAACAATAGCTCTGGTAGTCTAGTACCCATGAACTCCTTTGGTAGCCAGCTAGAACATGATGGTGATCAGCATTCAGGTAATTAAATGAAAAGTAACAATTGTATAAAAACAAAATGGATGATATATCTAAATTGGTATCACTGGTCTCAGGAACTGGACAAACCATTGACTCATACGTGTCGTAAAAACAATGGAAGATGTTGCCTTGCGGCCACACCACTCAAATTTGTAGTTTGGTAGCCTATATTAAGCTTGAGTAATTGTTCATTAAATTCTGAAAGATGTAACGAGTGGTAAAATGGCCGCCCAGCTAATTCACCACTAAAAGCCAATGACATATCCAATTTCTAGAGAGATCAGTGGTTGGTATAGATTCACCAGCGCATAGAGAATTCATATGCATTATTATGCGCTTTATAGAAATTGAATCATCATCATTGAAAGGTTATATATCATGACAATATTAATTGTCAATGGTATGTCTAGTAAATAATTCATGCTAGCTCTCTTTCCTATGGACCCTGTTCTGGGACAGATCTTTCAATCTGTGTAAAAAACAAACAAATTAGAATAAAACCGATATACAAAGAACTGAGACTGTCTCAAGTTTTCACCCAATTTCACAGTACATTTAAATAATATAGTAGAAGACCTTGCAGAAGGACTGACTAGAAAGGGTTAATTTTACATGATAAAGCAGAGTACATTCACATTTCATTTACCACCTCAATACGTGGGTGGCCTGTTTCACCAAATCTTTTCTCAAGTTCAGATAAAATTTAAGAAAGACTGGATTACATTACTGGGTGTAACACGGATGAGATTCTCGGTCATTCAGAACAAGAACTGATACCAGTCGTGCTTTAAGTCATTCTTAAAGTCTTTCTTATCGTCGTTAAACACCGCCGTGGTCTATATAACACCCATTTTTCATTATCTGGTTAAGATTGGAGAGGAGAAAGGGCAGTCATTGTTGACAAATTAATTGTCACAAGGGATCGAGACCAAAGATGAAGATTGGGGCATGTTTGATCAATTCTACTTTCCTTTGGGCCCAGCTGGAACGTGATTAAACGATCAACCTTGATTTATGACCGTTGTCAAAGAAATAGGGCTCTAATACAAAACCGCTTCTTAGCAGACGCGGCGATAATTGATAATCCATCGTCGATGACCTCACCAAGATGTGATTGAGACGTAGATGATTATCCGAAACATATTGACATGGAGCGACGTCGGTTAACGGAATCAATTAAAAGACAGGAACTGAGTTCACCTTCTGAGGACTTTGACTGGTTTCGTATCTTAGCCCAGCCTACTCTGGCACGACTCATTCCGTTGTTTCTCTGAAAAAAAATAACGGATGGCGAGCCTTTACCTCGAACGAAAACCTCGAAGCTGATAGATTTCCTCCTGGCTCAAGTGAGCTTTCATGTTCCCTACTCGTTTATTTGGCAATGCCGAACAATAATGCAGCCTTCTTCTCGCTTCACGCATCGGTGGGAAAAAAATGTGTTTGTAATTTTCGGGAGGGTCTTGTCGCGGCTTCCATCTGGCCAGGCGTGCCAAGTTCCATTACGAGAGCTCATGTTTGAACAAGTTTGTCATCGCTTTGGCTCGCGAGTTGTGAAACCAGTGCTACCAGGAACATAATAGCCCCAGATTTAATTTGAGAGGGAAGTGAGTCAAGATACCTGTATAAAAACCCAAACTCTGGTGCTTGTCACGCCGGTCCACTGGGATTCACCCATTGTATTATTCTAGCCATTTTTTTCTTTTCGTGAGCGGGGGCCTCCACTCCCTTCCTTTATTCACCCTTCAACTTCATTGCCAACCCCTCTACCCCCCCCCCCTCATGTCAGCTTTCTTTTGTGCTTATATACATTTTCACAATGTCGGCATTCTGTCATGATGACTTGTCGATGTGAAACTTTATGTGAATAATCATCAATCTAGTTTTGCTTCCTAACAATCTACATTTGTTTGTGACATACCTTTGTATTTATGTTATTTTACATTTCAAGAAAAATATTCAACTGTACATCTCAAATGATCTATTTGGTAATGGGTACAATCCTGCATTATCATTTAGCAAATTCTATATTGGTGGCAGGAGTGGGATATGAAACAATGCTATAGCCCCGCAACATAAATCTATTATTTATTTATTTTACCTTTCATGAAATCTATTGTACATTTCTAATGATCTTTTAGGTAATGGGCACAATCCTGCAGTATTATTATTTAGCAAATTATATATTGGTGGCAGCAGTGGGATATGAATCAGACTCCTTTGCGCAAGTCTATTATTTATTTATTTTAGCTTTCATGAAATCAATTCTTGTCAACTTCTCTAATTATCTATTTGGTAATGGGTACAATACTACATTAATATCTAGTAAATAATACATTGGTGGGAGCGGTGGGATATGAAACAACGCTATGGCTCCTTAACACAACAGTAAATTATTGGCAACAAATCCAAGCCTTTACCAACTTTTTTTTCTTGTCACTTTTTCCCTCAGGTTTCTCACGTGTCCAGCCCAGCAGTACGCTCTCACCTAGGGGTTACTCGTCGGGCCTCTCCACGCCCCACAGTAGAGGCGGAAGCCCCAGTTCCTATTCGGGCTCGTCGGCCCTCAACGGCTACCCCAGTGCGGCCAACATGGGCGTCCCATCCTCATCAAGTATCTTCAATGGCGCTGCAAGTAAGTCTCCCATCTCGATCTCTGCACCCTTTCATTACCAAAGGCGTCTTTTTGGCACCACTGGACTGTAAGGAATGGAGAAATAAATCTTCTCTTGTTCTACAATGGAACACAGCTCCTATTGAGTAGGTACCATTGGAAATCTTGGGTAGCTTTTTAATGAATAAAGCATTAGGGATGCTGTTTGGTTTCCTTCATTTTGAAAATAACTACAGATTGTGTTAAAAGAAAAAAACATATCCATTCCATATCTGCCAAGTTTAAACCATTTCACTTATTTTTTCAGACATTTTTATACCTGATTTAAGGGGTTAGCCGTAATCCACTTCCCATGGCCAAATGAAAATTCTCCAGAATATGATCAGGAGTTTGAATGGAAATTTGAATAAGAAATCAATTTTCATCGAAGTTTGAATAAACATCTTTAATGATTGAAATCGAATGAATAGAATTTTTCATCGTAAGAAGAAAAATTCCATGAAACAGTGAGGTTTTGATATTGCCAGCTAAGGTTTCTTGCAATGCACTTCCTGCTCTTGGACTTGGACATCGGTGAAAGAGTCTGATCGTGCGATGATTGTTGGCCACTGAGAGTGTGACACACGATTACCAAGCAGGATGCTAGCTTAGATTTGTTCAAATAGTTGCACCAAGTCTCTGGGGATGCAGTCTGAGGTGGGTCACAAAAACGACAGAGATATTGGCAATATCACCCCAAAGTTTCATGATCTTAAAGGGGCAGACATTTTGATCAATGCCTGGTCAATGTGGTTATGATTTTGAGCTTTGGACAATCTCACACCAAATTTTTATGATCTTAAAAGGGTGAATGTTTGGATTCATGTGTGGTCAAAGATATTGGAATGGGATTTAGTTTCATTAATTTAATGTAGGGATTATTCAACCATGGTTGTAAAAAGTATGGTTTTACACTTTCTGTTATTCATTATTCATGAAAAGTCACAGGAAATTGATTAAAAATCACAAAGCCCATTTCCGTCTCATGGATCGTATGTGCAATAGATATCTTTTGCCTCAGTTAAACAATCACCTAAGTTGGTGTCATATCTCACAAGTCAAAAAAAGAAATGTGGTATCCCAATAGATTTTGCTGAGGCAGAGTTGCCTCTATGTACAAAGATTTAAAGGGAGAAAACCAGATGGAAATCTTTAAGAGCTTATTCTGAAGCACACAAAATTATTGTTTTATTGAAATGAAAGTTATACAATTACATGAACAAGGTAAAGTTATCATAGTGGTGTATTAAGTAATATGATCAGGTACTGGAGACACCTGCAAGTCCAAAGTGGTCTTTCGTACATATGAGTCATAGGACTGTATGTTGAGGTCCCAACTTCTTGTGGCCCATTCATGGCTATTCTATCCTCTTAACCCATGGACTATTGAACCAGGTAGTCCCTACACTATTCAGTAGTCAACTGGATAAGAGCCGCTATCACTTATGAACTGCTTGAACTCCTATTGGGTTCAGGAAGGGGTTACATACAAGCACCTCAGGGGTCACCCCCACAAACTTGTTGCACATCCTCCCAGCCATGTTTCCCCCACTTTTCTTCGCTTCTCGTCTGTCTCCCTCGGTGTCATAGGTGGCGCTATCTCCCCGATCAATCTCCGATCTCACCGATCCTCTTGTACCCATCAATCTATGATTTTATCCAACCACATGTTCACTTGTCCCATTCCTTCTTACATGATGTTAATGTGTGATTTTGTATCATTTGTCCGAGGACATTTCAATCAATTACATTCATTGTGAGCCTGAGGCATTCTTATTTCCACATTTCATTCTTCATTTTTCGACGCATGTCGTTGATTTAAGCTTTTCGTTGATCTTGCCCTTTCGATGCGAATCTGGCCTACTCCCTCGGCTAGCTTTAATATGCGCTGATTCATATCCACAGTTTGTCAGTAGCAATTGTAGGAATTGCTCGTGCAAATTAAGACTTGGGGTCTCTCCTAAATTGCTGAATTAATGCCAGCTGCAACGGGCTCACTCGGAATCAGAAGTTCACACTTCTAATCAAACCCCCGGAAACCGTTTGTAGCGATCTTTTCCGTTAGATAAGATATTAAGACATAATAACACAGTTTTCCAAGGGTTAAATATTCAGAGATTATTAGGAATGATTTTGCATGATTATTAAAGATTTGAATGTCTTCTTAATTCCTTTCTCCTCGAATTCAATGTACAAAATTTTAATTTTTCCTTGAGTCATGTTAACATAAAGATGTAAGAAAAGTGTCAAAATGATTTCTATTACCCTTATATACCCTTAAAAGTTTAATAATTTCAAACAGATTAAAGATTAATTATTTCTAAAATTGTTTAAAACTGGATATCAAAAGAAAATGACTTCTTGCATCATGATATGTATTGAAAAAGTGATACAAAAAGTTACCATGTTAAAATTGCTCAACTCAAGTTCTCTCTTGCTAGAATTTAATCTATTGCCTACAGTATATTCTGGTGTTGTTGCACTTGAAAGTCAATCAAAGTGTTTCATGGTGAAGGGTTTTAATTTGCATTAATATTCAACTTTCAGACTTTGCACATTTTCAAGCTTTTCTCTACTTTTAATTTGTTTGGTTTTTCTTAAGCTTCAAAACTTTTCTCACCAAAAGCTTAATGCTATTTTCTGTTTTATTTTTCTTTGCTTCCTTTCAATATTATTTTCCTTTTCCTTTCAATTGTGAATGAATTTTAAAAAAATCTTTAACTTGCTTTCCCATTTTCCTGCAATTTGATTAATATTTTCTTCACTCTTCATATTCTATCTGAAACAAACATTTTCCTTCTTTTCGTAATCACCCTTTCATCTTCAACTGTTTTGTTCTCTTTCTCTCTTGGATATTGTTTACATGACTAATGTACATCTTTCATCTCTTCTTACTTTGTATTTTATCCTTATCATTATTATTTTTTCCTTATCATTATTATGGTAAAGAATAATTCTCCTTACACACCTACATACATCACTCTATTTTGCTAAATCTTGGCTATTCATCATTCCTTTTTCTCAAAAACATTTTCATTGCTCATTGTCTATACCTCTATTTTCCTTCGTTTCATGTGATGAATGATCGCCATGTCTATCTGTTTGTCTGTTCATATACCTCTCTTTTTAAATGACTGTTTCATCCTTGCTTCATCCCTCTCCCCCTTTCTGTCAACATTTTGTGGAACACACCTCTATGCCTGTATCATGCTCAACCCCCCATAGCTCCAGTGTCCCTGATCCCCGCTTCCCCACCCCTCCCCACCCACCACCCCACCAGTAGCGCGGGAGGGGGCGCCCAGGGTGCCGGCTCTGGCCCCCTCGCCTTCTCTCCTGCCAACATGATCACTGCCGTTAAGCAGAGGAGCGCCTTTGCCCCTGTTGTCCGCACCCCTCCCAGCCCCTCTCCCAGCGGTGGCTCGGTAGGGGGAGGGGGCGGTGGAGTAGGGGCGGGGCCCACAATCAACCAAGGTATGTGTATGAGCTCAGCCAGCTGACATGCTACGTAACCAACTCTTACTAATGTACGATTATAAATTGCCTCCAATATTAAGGAAACCCTGCTTTTTCCAATATAGCTGTATACAATCCGATGTAGCAATATAAGATATCAAAATCATTATAGATAAGTAGACGCCAACCTGTCTACAGTGGTCACCAAGATTGGTTTCTTTGAAATGTGTGCTATAGAACCTGTCTATACAATGTAGATCACGTGTTTACAGTGGCCATTTTTATGTTTCTATTGGATGGTCACTATAGACAGGTTTGACTGAAAATTGTCCATACAGCAAATACCAGATCAGAGTTTGAAACCAAAAGGTTCTCATTAAATATAACTTGAATGATCATCATTTATCTGGTTACGCTACATAATTTTTTGCGTTATACATCATCTAGAACAACATATCATCATTTATTTTTTCATAGACACAGGTATTGTTTAGA
>BQKZ01001566.1:32401-45471 GCA_036244855.1 Temnopleurus reevesii
TGGAAGAAGCAGACGATCGTTTAAATGAACACACGGGGAAAACATTTATTTGATTTGGCATGACTATGAGGAAAATAAAATATGACATCCGGTTGCATCAACTATTAAAGTAGATTTTTGTCTTTGTCCAAAAGCTTGTAATATAAGATTGTTTTCAAGTGTTAAGTGGTAATGTGAAAGTATCATGTTCAAAGGAAAAAAGTAAGGAAATAAAAAGATTCCATGAACATTATAACCGTAACTGAAACATAGTATGTCATACATACTTTCAGCAGAAGTCTACGTTGAACTTGTTGGTGACCTGATACTAGTATATTGTATATTTTCATCAAATCGAATAATGGATGCTTAATTCATTTGTGTTATTTCAACAAAACTTGTGACTATAAAGTATTTTCGAAAAGTTAAGTCAAACGCAATTTCTATGCTCCTTTGTAATGCTATTGAATTCGTTACCGGCTTGTCATTTTTGTGTCGGAACTATTGTCTGAGTTCTAGTTAATTTTTCGGAAATAGTTAATATCGTGTTTGAATTTCTGTGCTTTGTAAAGTCCATTCTTGTACTCCGCGGAAAATGTTTGAGATATATTAATGAATCACACATAAGTCTTTGGAGACTCAATGATACACCTCAGATCACCTCAATTGACTTCAAGATGATTCTTAGTTCAGTTAAATCCTCTATGACCCAAATTATGTGTTCTTTATCTTCAAGAACATTTAATCAGAGCACAGAGTATTCAACTGAACTATAGGCACTGATAGGAATCTTATCAAATTTGGGTGATCATCAGATCGTGGGTGATATTTTACCAAGAGAAGAAAGACTTTAAGATCGACTGGTATCAGTTCTCGCGTTGAATACGCATACTGTTATGAATCATTACGCACAAGAATAGATACCAGTCGATCTTAAAGTCGTTCTTAAAGTCTTTTTTTTATCTTGATGAAACATCTCACGGGGCATATGTATGATTCGAGATTCAGGAATATATCAAATGACTGGTCTCTTTTAATTGTGTTTTTTTTTCTTTTTCAACCCAGATGTTCGTGAGATTATTCGTGGATGAGAACCTAGATCGGATGGTTCCGATCTCTAAACAACCCAAAGAAAAGATCCAGGCAATCATCGAAGCCTGCTACCGACAGTTTCCGGAGTTTCACGAAAGAGCCCGAAAGAGAATCCGAACCTACCTCAAAAGCTGTCGACGAATGAAACGCCAAAGGGACCAAAATGGGCTGGATTCGGTAAGTTTGGAAAAATGGAGTGTGTTTCATGAGCTGTACATATATACATGGCTCTATGAGCGACTGGTGATCCTTTCTCAGACCTATTCAGCGACATGAAGTATTATTGAATGCAGGAGAGGGCCAATAGTTGTTCGCAGAGTCGTGCATAGATGTACAAACAGCTTTATGAAACACTACCCAGATCAATGAATTACATTATACATGTATGGATGAAAGTATCATTTTCTTTCAATTTTTTTTCCACTGACAAACTCACCGCAATCACATAGGGTGTTTTAATTTTTATTTTAAAGGGGAATTCCACTGCCTTTTTTACTCTTACTTTGAAAGAATAATGAATTCGAGACCATATTAACACATATATGGTTTTGTTCGCATTCTGGCCCGACTACACACCTCTACTGGAAGAGCTCTTTTTTGTGTAACTTGGGAGAGTGCACACAATAGCCAAAGCCAACTTTCTAATGCCTACCTTCAGAATTAATTTGACATAGGAAGAATTATAATTTGGAATTATCAAAACAAGGAGATTACAGTTCTTTACTTTTCTTTATGGTCATCTCTCCATTCATATTGCACATGATATTTCATATTTCATCAATTCTCTACAAAGTTTCATATTATCTATATCCTTATGACTTGTAGAAGGCAATTACCCTCAACAAATAATGTTTTATATATTCTTTATATATCTCCTTGATTAGTCCTTACGACCAACTCCACCCCATCTCACATCAGCTCGAGCAGAGCACATCCTAGCAGCGGCTTGTGAGAGCGAGAGTGAGAATGCAAAGAGACTGAGGATGGAGCTCATGCAAGCAGGACACACTGTCACATCAGCAGTATCCACAGTAAGTATTCTTACTTTCAACATTGTTTAGGCATTTTCATGTTATCTACGTCCACTCAATTCACCGCTGCCTTTTGGCTGGAGACAGATAGCACGATATGGCCCCTTTATTTTGTATTTTCATCATGA
Organism: Temnopleurus reevesii; assembly: GCA_036244855.1. Taxonomy (NCBI): domain Eukaryota; kingdom Metazoa; phylum Echinodermata; class Echinoidea; order Temnopleuroida; family Temnopleuridae; genus Temnopleurus; species Temnopleurus reevesii. The sequence continues at coordinate 34,632 of BQKZ01001566.1, forward strand.
AACCCAATAAAGAGCAACTACTGAACAGATCAGTGAAGATACAAATCCAAAAATGTATAAATACCATGGCCCGTATTCCGATAGCGAGGTTTAAGTTAATCCTGGTTTACATGTGTGGTTTAAGTATGGGAAGCCAAAAGAGGCTTGAATCTATAACAGTTGATGTTTAATTTACCAGCACATTTGGCACTCATAGTATTCAAAACCATCTCGGAATAAAAACTTCAATAGTTTTCTCCATTATTAGAGCATGGGAAAAGAGAGCAGTTAACATAAGAATTATAAATAGTAAATAAAGTTTTGGCCCTTTTGGCTACCCATACTTAAACCACAGATTTAGACCAGGGTTAACTTAAACCTCGCTATCGGAATACGGGCCAATGAGTTTAATGAAAAAAAGAAGGTAAATTCCATGTGAAAAGACAACATCACTTAATGAACAAAAATGCCCATCCATAGATTCACAGTGGGATCCCTGATGTAAAACAGGAATGAGGAAGAGAAAGAAAAAGAGAGATAGGATTGAGGGGAAAATGTTCATAAATATTCGTAACATTTTCAATTCCAAACATTTCTGTCATTTTGGAACTGGACAAATACAATTATTCCAAACACACATTTTATTTTTCTTTTTGGTTGGCAAGGCAATAGAACATACAAAATGATAACAATAATGGGATAACAATGTCTTCAATAACATGCTCAACAAGTCTAACAAATTAGAACACAATATAAACTATTTCTGAAAAGTGAAGTGGGCCACAGACAATCGAACCGTACGCCGTGTATTCAATTGTACGGACACAACAATAGCAAGCCGGTTCCGATTTGAATAACATTACAAAGGACCATTGAATTTGCGTTCGACTTAACTTTTTGAAAATAGTTTATATTGTGTTTTATGTTTAATCTGTCTTAAGATCTAGGATTATTAGCTGATACTGTTGTGGGATACAATGTTCCTCTTCAGGCTTTTGAAGGGTTTTAAAAATATATTTTAATTTTATTTCTGTCAAATGATTAAAGATTTCTGCCAAAAATAACTCCACCAGAATCCATACAAAGATATCGGGAGAATTTACTCCCGTTAGCTGCGATGTTGCTTTCCTTGAATGGATGCATCTTATTTTTTTTTTCAAGTTTCTAGAGGTGATCATTTGTGATAGCAATAGCAGTCTCTATGGCTTCTCTTGCTTTAATCCTTTAGCAACTAAACTGCCCATACCCGCTCCTCCTTATACTCACTGAATCACCCGAAACCGCCCAACAATTTCAGCACACTTTTGTAACCATGGTAACTATTCTTGTAGGGCTATGTTGGTAAGGTTGGTATGTGTGCAATCCTTTTGATCTTAAAAAAAAAACGCAGAGAAATCTATGAACATGCTCAGAATTGAAGAGAACTAGAACTTGCATGGTGTAGCAAACATTCAAATATTTTTGCAGCTGGCCATGTGGTGACGGGTTATCCTAAAATGGACTGAGGAAAAGACGTTGAAATGTAATTTTTAGCTTTTGCTGGACTATTTCCTGAAAGATATGGCTTACACCACATGCTGCAACTGCAAATCTATTTGAATATTCATAATTTGTTCACATCGTCCATAGAAATGTAGTACAGATAGCAATAATGCTAAACCTTCAAGCAATCCAGTGAGTAATATGAATTAGATACACAATTATTATAATAATAATAATAATAATAATTAGATAATTTATATAGCGCAGTCAATATATGGATATACTCTACTGTGCTGTGATGTTAGGGTCTGTGGATATTGTCACTAAAATAATGCATAAAGGTACAAGATATTATTGACAAGCTTCAAGAAATAAATGAGTTTTCAACAATGTTTTAAAAACAACTACAGGGTTTTTGCCATAATAATTGAGATGAGAGGGCACACTAATTCGCTTAAAGATGATATTATTTTCTGAAGAACCCTTCCTTGAGTGGGTCGACTTCTGATTCACATTTCATCAAATTATTTGCAAATATCAAACCCTGATTCTTGCTAAACCGAGAAGGATGCGCATCTCGGCTGATGTTTATTGACCACTGACTGACCCATCGGTTTCTATATCATTATTGTGTAATCCCATCTATTTCTTATTGAAGGCCGAGTCAGTACGAGTTGACCAACCCCAGCATAGAGCCACGCCCCCTCACACCACGCCCCCAATGAGAGTGACAACATATCCTGATGAACCCCCTGCAAAGATTACGGCACGCCCGGTCGACTATCGTTTCAACGGCGTGGGAACCCACGATCCATACTACGCCAGTATCGCCCCGCATCATACTGCAAATGTACTACAGGCTACCCAACATGCTCAACTGACAAATGGTATGGAAATTGCAATGTAATTTAAGATATAATAAATATTCAGATATAATTGCTGACCTTCAGGTTGATAACTAGAATTTTAAAAGTTAAACAGCTGAACCAAATGTCTTGCCAGGAGCGAGAGTGTACGTAGCAACAATTTAAATTCTGTACAGAAAGATCATGTTTCAATAAGTGGTTTCTTGAAGCCGTACCCTTTAGTCCCTGTCACTTCATAAAAGAGGGTACAATATACAGGGATGTCAAACATTCCGAAATATGCTTGAGGTCAAAACAAAATGTGAATAACACAACAGCTGAACAAAAGTGACTGCGAATATGGCGACAATGGCCATACTCTCAGCCCTTAACTTGTATTAAAGGCCTTGAATTCATATGAAAATACACTGCATCCATGGTCTGGAAAAGTTGGTATCTCCGTGATATACAGTTTTCAAGTAGCTAGGTACACGCTTGCACCTAGAGAGCAGCCAGGGTAGAATCATAAGAACAGTGGGCGGTGTTTAACCAAGATAAGAAAGACTTTAAGAACGACTTTACGTTCGACTGGCATCCCTTCTTGTGCGTAATGGTTCACACTATTACGGGCATTCCGCGCAAGAACCGATACCAGTCAAACTTAAAGTCGTGCGTAACTTTAAGAACGACTTGGTGAAACACCTCACAGGTCAATGTTTCAAAAAGTTATGAAAGACTTTGAGAACGACTCTACGAATTACTGGTATCTTAGTTCTTATACTGGATAATAGAAAATTGTGTGCATATTGCACTCATTAACATAATCCAGTCTTTCTTAAAGTCATTTGCAACCTAAAGAATGATTTGGTGAAACACCGTCCAGGTGTACAAAGTAGATTTGCTGTGTCCAAACACAACATGCTGTGTGGGATATCTCCATAAGGATGACATGGAAGCAACTTGAAAAACGAAACATTGAAAATAAAAGCATAACTCTTCCCGCAGAGCATGTAGTTTACAAAGATATTAAGAAGATCAAATTCTTAACCTATTTTAACATTCATTGTCAACCTAATTCCAAGGGAATAACAGAATTCCTTAGTCAATAGGTTAAAAAATGCTTTTAAAAGAGGTGGCAGGAGTGGGATCCCTGTATAACATACTACATGACTTTTCTTTGCTTTCTCTCAAGGACCAACAGACCTAAGTGTGAAGAAGATGACATCAAAAACCCAGCTCAGTCAGACGGAGGTATCCAACATACGACAGCTCATCACAAGCTATCGTGAATCAGCAGCCTTCCTCTACAGATCGGCCGACGAGCTTGAACAAATGCTGCACCANTCACCATTTAATTGTGCACAACTCATGTTAACTTGCCCAACTGAAGCAACTCATTAGTGGAGGTCAAAGGTGACTCACAACAAGATGTTGCCATGTCAGGTGTAGCTGAAGAAACACTTGTCCTTACCAGTTGATCACCATTTAATTGTGCACAACTCATGTTAACTTGCCCAACTGAAGCAACTCATTAGTGGAGGTCAAAGGTGACTCACAACAAGATGTTGCCATGTCAGGTGTAGCTGAAGAAACACTTGTCCTTACCAGTTGATCACCATTTAATTGTGCACAACTCATGTTAACTTGCCCAACTGAAGCAACTCATTAGTGGAGGTCAAAGGTGACTCACAACAAGATGTTGCCATGTCAGGTGTAGCTGAAGAAACACTTGTCCTTACCAGTTGATCACCATTTAATTGTGCACAACTCATGTTAACTTGCCCAACTGAAGCAACTCATTAGTGGAGGTCAAAGGTGACTCACAACAAGATGTTGCCATGTCAGGTGTAGCTGGAGAAAACACCTGTGCTTACCTACCACCAGTTAATCACATATGAATTCTGCACAACTCATGTTAACATGGTCAACTAAAGCAACTCATCACAGGCCCGACAGGCGAAGGAGTGCGTAGGTGATTCTCAACGATATGTCATCGTTAGCAGCCGATTAAAACATTTGTGCATTCATGGGACCATATAACAATCATACACAACTCATCATGTGCCAAGGCGGTAATCGGTGAACTCTCAGGCAGAGGATCTTACTCATATTATCAATGGGATGCCAGTGAGAACACGGGTATGCCGGCAACATCTCATGGACACAACTCATAAGAAAGGCAACCAATGAGCGATGCATCTTTAAATCGTCTAGGTTAGACAGGTTTCAATCAAATCTAATAATGATACAGTCAAACCTTGTTATAAAGAGCATAAGATCTTGTTATAGCAAGGTACTTTTCCTGGTCCTATCTCTTTGTATTTCATTATATTTTGACCCTGATATAGCAAGGTTTCAATATAAAGAGATAATTCCTCTGGCCCAACGACCTTGTTATAAAGAGGTTAGACTGTACTAATAATATGAGATGCAATCTATACAGCACAAGTAACCACTCTGCGGAATGCTCAAGACAAGCTGCCTTATCATTATCCTGGCTCTAGGGTACCTATCCACCTCACCTAGGTTGAGTGCAGCACAATATTGTTGAATTTCTAAAGAATGCCATGAATCCAACTACCACCAAACTGATGAAAAAAAAGGTTGATCAGAAGAAAGATGGCCTATAAATTTGGTTCAATTATGTTTATGTGAATTTCTAATGTTGCATTTTGTTCCTCTCACTTGTTATACATTTTGAACTATTTTGATCATAACATTTTGCAGTAATTTCATGAATCAGCGGGTGTTTTAGATGTTTTAAATGTTTTCCATTTCATTTTATATTCTTACAGCATATGATATTTTCCTATCACCAGTAGGAAACAATATGACACCTATAAAACGCACTGTGAGGTGCAAGCAAATAAAAAACAACATATAAGTCACATCCAGAACAATTTTTATACAACATTACTGAAACAACTCTTAACATCACCAACTGAAATGGGTTCAAATATTTATGATTGATTATATTGATTTAGTGATAATTTACAATATTTAACATTATTATGTAATTTTCTTAGCTTGGACATTAAAGTCATTTTTTTTAATACATGTAGATTTTTGGAAAGTTAGTACTTTTGAAGGCAGGCATACAAGTTGGCTGTCTTGAAATCGGTCTAAACAAAAGTGAATAATCGTGCCATGTTTATCTTTCTCACAACTCATACTGATGTGCAAATATATTGTGATTGTATTGAAACAATCATGGATTGTTGACATATACATATCAAAATACGGTGGTCTTTTTTTCTCTTTCACTCTTTCAATATAGAGACTTTTATACTGTTGTATGTTTTTTTCTTCTGTTGGTTTTTGACAATACTTTGTTTCGTTTTCTTTTAAATGTTTTGTTGACAACTTTTGGTGTGCTAATCAGACGTGCAATATGATTAACAGTCAATGTGTAGCTACCTAAATGAGTGGGTAGATATTATGGTGATTGGGATGTGCTAATTAGAATGGACATGAAGTACTAATGATGAAATATATGAAAATATCATATTTTATATCACATTTTTATAAAGGTTTGCAGATCAACCTGAAGCAGTTTATAGAGGTTTATTTTGGAGCATGCACTGGAATACTTTCAAAAGAAATTTCAGGTGGTACAATGATATAGTCCAAGAAATGCTTACCAGTTTGAATAGTTGCATAATAAAGGTGTTTTCCAACACAGAAATCACTGAAAACCATAGAGATATATTGAAACATAAATTTGACACATGTTTTTTATTCAGTATATTTTCCTGATGCAAAAGTTCTTATTTGAGGATAATTCAGCACAGAAAAAATTAAATACACGCTGTTTGACATAAATCTGTTCTACTATTTTTATTTAAAAAAAATAGCCAAGATTTTATAAGCATGGAATTATAAATTAGTGAATGATCGCTTTGCCCCTGCTTTGACAAAAAAAAATGCAATATACATCATCATGGACATTGTTATAAAAGTACTCAAGTGAAATACATCATTTTATATATTGGTATGAACGAATAGTGATGACGCGTAAGTACTATAGGGATGAAATTTTTTAAAAATTCAACGGTAATGGATAGTGATTGCTCTGTGTGTGGTAAATTCACTGAAATTGCAAGATTCAACTCTCAAAATTGTTTACTATATGAAATTGCTATTGGATTGGTGATTAGGTCTGTGCTGATTGTGGGTACATTTTTTTATGGGAAAATATGTTGATTAAGTCGTTTAAATCACTTTGCCTTTATGTATGGTTGATTGCACAAATACACATTTTATTAATTTGTTCTTCTTTTAGAAAGAAATTTAAAGTTAGATTATTTTTTTTTCAAATAAAGAATTAGAGTAGATGAAAATGAATGAAAATTCATTGTTTTCCACAATAACGTTATTTTCGTCCTCAAAGAGCAAGAAGAACACAAACACTCTTTTGCTATATTTTAGTTGGAAGCTGTTGAATAGAATATTTAAATTGTAATAAAACAACTCTCATAACCTTCTCTGTATTTATTGGATGTACATGTAGCCAGACAGACATTTAATTTTACAGTCACATGATGATTTAATACTCACATTTTTATGTGTTCAGCCGTATGCCCATTCTCTGTGCTATTTATGGAGTTATTACCTCAACACTAGATATTAGCTTTACACAATAACGTGTATGTGGTATCCTGGGGCCGATTGCACGAAATAGTCTTAGCTATCCTCTTCATGCTAAGGTATCTTAAGTTCTTGGGACACCCTCTTAACATAGTCGTATCAACGCAACTTTCTATGTTACGAGGGTGGCACAAGAAATCAAGACGTCTAACGAGAAGAGGATAGTTAAGACCATTTCGAGCAATCGGCCTCTGTTCTTTTGGAACTTCATCTATATAAATCTGTGAGAGCTTGGGAAACACCTTGGGAACTCAAATAATTACCCACCTTCCAGGTATTCAAGATGAACTTACTTTATATTTCAGAAGAAGATTAAAATCTTACTCTGGCATCCCTTCAGAGAAACACATGAGACTCAAGCCCATATTTTCAAGAAATTGTATTTTTCGATGGCAAATCTCATAGTTTTGCTCCATGTGAAAAATCTAACAAAGTAAGTTTATAAAACATACATGCATGAAACCCTCCTACAAGTTGGACAATATATGCATATCTGTAGATATCTTTATAATAATTTCCTCTGAAGTAAGATTCAAGGGACCATGAATATTATAGTATTCTGTTGGAAGATTTTTGCTTGCCAATGCTACATGTAGATATACAAGTATTAAAGTAGACCCAGAAAATTGGAAGAGCCTTAATTGTTAGAGCTATGAGGTATGAAAACCAGGGTTGTGTTTCATAAAGCTATACGTAGATCTACGCACGACTCTACGAACGACTGGTGACCGTTTTTCTGTACTCAATGATAACTACTGGTGCTGAATTGCGCCCGGAAAATGGTCACCGGTTGCATGGCTGCCAACATGATAATGTGGAAATGAGTAATAATTCTATTACAAATTAGTAATCTTTACACATTTTACATTGAAGTGAATGGTGTTTATGTTGCCACAGTTAGTAATCTTTCCTGGAATTACCATTAAACTTGACAAATCTGATGCCCAAATTAGTAATGATTACTAAAAATTAGTAACAGTCGGCAGCTATGCAGTTGTTTGTAGCGTCATATGAACCTCTAGGAACGGCTCGATAAAACAAGACTCTGGTCATAACAACTGTGCTCTAACTAATATCTATTGTACTACTCGAATGTGCTATAAACCGTTTCTTCTTTCAGATTATGAAAACAAGATTGAAGATTTTATATGCTTTGTACATTTTTATTTCCTCTCTTTTATCTAAATATTTCAGGCTTTGGACATCACGTCTGTGCAATATTGTGTTTGTTTAATTTAATTTTTAGCTTATTCTTGCTGAAATTGATAAAATAGTTTTATTTTATTGACACAGTCAGTACCAGCTTGTTATATAATCTTGCCGTGTATGATACATCGACTCTCAATAGATCTGTAGATAACTGGTTTTGTTTCTGTCGTTGTTTTTGTTGTTTCAGTTTTAAAAGTCTACCTTGCCTAAGTCAACCTCACATATTGAAAATAATAGCTTAAGTTGAATGTCTTTGCAACTCCTCTTCTCTTTATAATGCATAAGCTGAATTTTTGGCAGTGGTTATATTTTTGCAAATTTGGCAGTCATACCAGTGCAAAAATTTCCACTCAGTATGATACACTTTCATATGCATATAAACACTGGTAGAAACTAGAATAATAGCAACATGCTAAAATGGCAGACTTGTCCAAAAACATGAAAATATCTGCACATGATAATATTGGCTTATACATTATTGCATTGTTTTACCCCTTTAATAGTGGTTCGATTTTCTGTAAGTCAGAATTCTATTTCTTCAGTCTGAACAGATGTGATATACACTGTAGGCGAGGTTGACTATACATTGCTATAGCTGTTTGTATATTTTGCCATTTGATGATTCATTGCTAATATGGTGGAGGAGTATTGTTCTCGCCCTAAGTAGTTGAATTTTCTCTAAGTCAAATGCTATTCCTTCAATTTTAGCAGATGCGACATAGGCAAGATTGACTATTCTTTGCTACAGCTGTTTGCATATATTTGCCATTTGATGATTCATTGCTAATATGATGGAGGAGTAGATATACTATGCTCTACCTGAGCTCCATAGTTTTATTTGTGTTGGGTTTGCAATATCACATTTCTATCTCTTGCAATTTTTGTACGATCCACAAATGTTGTCTTTATTTTCTTTCTCAGTTTTGACTATAACCATTCTTTTACAGGGTCGTAATTTTGACTTTTTTTGTATTGTATATTACATTTAGGTTATACAGGTTGGATGTAAGAATCTTTGCAAATTGAGTTTCTTTTTACTGTGAATTTCATCATGAACACTGTAGAATTTTGCAATTATTTGCACAGGTTTTCTTATAAGATTATGGTATCGCACATTAAAAAAGGGATTAGCGAGTTGGGAATGATGATGAGGAAGTTTTAAGCATTGCACTGATATTTCTTATACTGTTTTAGCCTTTTGAAGAATTAACCATTTGAATGATTTGTATATTGTAACGTTATGTTCACTTCTTATTTATATGTAATACAGAGTAAGATATCGTACTGAGAGAGTTTTCATAGAGATTTATTCTTGTTCAAATTGTTCGAGTTTTAGTGTGTCAAATTTGACAAGTTTTAGATATTTCCAAATGTTAGGACTTTTCTTACTCTTGGTGGCTCAATTTTGGAGCATCTTTTTGTCAAACTTATTTATTTTGCACTTTGTCAACTGATAGACAAAAAAATAAACAAAAATATTGCACAAAATTTATATCTCTCTGACTATTTCTTCTGTTGACGTCTTATTTAAATGTAGTGACTGATATTAAAGGGGAAGTTCACCAGACATTGATTTGCACTCAGTGGATGATGAAAAATACAATGATCAATCTGTGAAAATTTGACCAAAATCCGACAATCCATTCAAAAGTTATACATTTTCAGACTTATAATCCCCCCCCCCCCTCCATGGGCACCTCAAATTGGCAAACTACAGGCACAAAAATTGCTGCGAACATGGAGAACTCTCCATTTACTTTGTATACAAAATTTCACATTTTGTTTCTTTTAAAGAAAAGTAAACAATGAATCGACAAGATTCATCCAAAGATGCAAGCACAATCAATATAATTACACAAAATTTTGTCTCTTTTCCTAGAAAAAGAAGAAAATGTGAATTTCTGTGTACAAAATGAATAGACAGTTCTCGCTCCAGTACACATCTTGGAAAGTGAAACCATTCTGAAGTTGTACAATTAAAAAGTGACATATAAGATATTTCAGGTAGCGTCAATTAAACATGTCCTTGACCAATGTAATCAGAATTATTACCCTTATAAGGCGTCTCCACTGGGATTTTACAAAATCATAGCGACCGCAATTTCACACATTATCGATAGGAGAAACGATCGAGGGATATATTGGCCATAGATCCCTCCCCGAAAAAATCCCATAGGAATTACACGCATTCTTGAAGGGCGGCTTTTGGCTTTTATATCCCTCCATCCGGGAATTTTCTGTACCCAAAATAGATTTCGGTATCGATAGGTATCGATAACATTTGTGAATTTTCTCACGCACGTCATCGTAAACAAACATGGCAGCGCCGAATTTGAACCGATTCGCGGACTTAAACGACCAGCAATATCAATCGATTTTACAAGATAAGGACTCAAATAGAACTAAACAAGAGACAAAAGGATCTGTTAAAGTTTTCAGGGATTACCTCGCTGAAAAAGGACACGAGATTGAATTTCAGAGACTGAAAGTGTGAAATTGTCATTGTGTGGAATAATTTGGATTCAAATATGTACAGTCGACATCGGTGGGAATGCCAGAACAGATGCAGCCAAGTTATGTGCATTGGTAAGTTCACTAATTGTTTACGGATAATAATTAAAATAGTGACTGGCTTTTCGGGAAATATGACATAAAGTGCCCTCACAAGCACCATATTG
>BQKZ01001566.1:66018-88414 GCA_036244855.1 Temnopleurus reevesii
TTTCTCTGCCATTATACATTTTCTTGCAAAACACTTTGGCACATATTATTTATTCATAGTTCTGAACATTCTTCTCACATTTTGTGCGATTCTGTGAACATTCATTTTATTTTTTTAACAAATACCAGAATATATCTTTAACCTGATCCCTATAATTTTAAAACTTGCAAGTTTTCAAATTTTAGGAGATCAAAAGGTACTCACCTGAGGATTTCCATGGAGGCAGGTGAAAACTCAGTATAACGATGAGTTTGGAACTATCACAAATACTTTATTCTACATGTATACTCATTAGTCTCATGATATCCAGGTTTATATGAAAACAGTTTCGACCAGGGCAGTGTTTCACCTAGTTGTTCTTCAAGTTACGAACAAGTTTAAGAAAGACTGAAATTCGCTAACGAGTGTAAGACACATAAGATTCTTAAACAATCAGCACAAGATTCTTGATAAATCACTACAAGAACTTGATACCAAGTCTTTCTTATTTACTTCAATAATCGCATGACCCTCTCTTACCTATGCTTTGTTCCTGAACAATGCTCTAGACCGACCAAACACAATAGACTTCAAATTTCCTTAACCTAGCTTCCCCCAATGACCCTGCCTCATGCCCTGCCACCGCGAGGTGGCGACATACACACTCTACCTCATTCTTCCCGATCGCCCCCGGCTGAGACGGATGTGATTTGCAGACACTGGTGAGATTGTTCCTTGTTGCGAATTGCATTACACTTTAGACTTTTAGAGCACACTAAAGCCTCCTATTATTTGCCCAAGTGCGTTTTTGATGGGGTTTTTGGTCTTGCCACCCTCCGCTGAGTAAAATTAGAGGCGCATTTTCTATCCCGCGCCGGGAGAAAACAACCCGTTTGAACACCCGTTGTACACACACAAGTCGGGTTGGAGCGTCGGAGCGGGAACCATGAATTTCTCCCAGCCTCAGACGCTAGTGTTGTTTTCTTAGTAGGGAGGGTGTCCTTTACTAGTTAATTCCTTGCTCGTGTATTTGTTTGTAAAATGTAACCATTTTGTAACTTCTTCACTACAGCGTGGACAACCGCCACGTGGCGTTACCCACGGGCCCGAGGTTAGATGTGACTTCCGGAGCAGGGGTCAGCCGCCATCTTGTTTCGGCGTCTGCGGTGTCCCTGAAAAAAAAAAATTCACCGCGGACACTGTATTTAATTTCTTCTAGGTCGCTTTGACTCCTACTTCCGAGGGAACTGAGGGCTCGATGCTCGGATGCCTGGCCCCGCTCCTCCGCCTCCGCCCCCCGCCTCGGCGACGCGCAGGCCAGGAGAAGGGCTCCCGCCACTGCTACCCGTCCCCTGGACGACCAGCAGTCGGGCGGGCAGGCAGCGACGGATCTCGACTCCCTATCGTCCGCAGATCCCCCGCCCTCGCCACCTAGGTCTCCCCTCCCCCCGCCATGGCGGGGCCTGCAGAGACCTGGTCGGCTTCGGGCTCTCGGAGCTCTGAGTCCTCGGACTCCGTGGTGGGGGAGTCCCCCATCTCCTAGGAGCCCTCCACGCCGGTGGACCTGGCCTCCTCCGCCTCTCTGCTGCTCGGCAAGTACTTGCCTGAGGTGGCCTCAGGTCGAGGAGCCCGCAGCAGAGCGGCCCCCAAGCGCCAGGAGAAGGGCCCCGCAACTGCTGCCTGTCCCCCAGACAACCAGCAGCCGGCCGGGCGGGCGGGGACGAATCTCGACGCCTTATCGTCCGCAGATCCCCCACCCTCGCCACCTAGGTCTTCCCTCCCCCCTCGACTGCTACCTGGCCAGATCGAAGCCACTCCGGACGAGTGACAAACTGTTTGTCATCACCCAGAGCCCTTTCTCGGCTGCCTCCCCCCTCCATCTCCAGATGGATCGTCGAGGGAATCAAGACAGCGGGGCCCGGAGCACTCACTTCGGGCAGAGCCCACGACACCAGAGGTGTCAGCTCGTCTTGGGCGCTCCTGGCAGGCGTGCCAACGGGGGATATACTGAAGGCCGCGTATTGGCGCTCTAAGAACTCCTTCATTTCCTTCTACCTACACGATGGTGTTCAGGGGAGGAGCGTTTCGGTGTCTTGGCGTTGAATGCGGCAATGCGGGGACTGTCGAAATCCTCTTACCCCCCTACCTCTCGCCCTTTTGTCCACCCTGTGGTTTAGATGTAGGTCAGTGTGACTAAGCATAGGAAAGAGAGGGTCATGCGATTATTGAAGTAAATCAGTAAAATTAGCACTAATTTTCTTATTTACGAGATCGCATGACCCTCTCTTACACCTCCCCCTGATGAACTTTGTGGTGGTTTGGAGTCCACAATAGTACATAACAAAATACTCGATCAGGCGATGGGTAACTTATAGATCAGCCATATTTATTCGATCTCCCATTCACCCACGATATCGGCACATATCGTAACACCCCCCTCCCCCCGCCGTCCCCCAACCTGCGTCTATATGACGGGTGTCTCAGCAGAACGGGTTGGTCAGAATGAAGGAACGTGTATATACGTGAGGCAGGATCATTGGGGGGAGCTAGGTTAAGGAACTTTTAAGTCTATTGTGTTTGATCGGTCTAGGGCATTGTTCAGAAACAAAGCATAGGTAAGAGAGGGTCATGCGATTATCTTGTAATTAAGAAAATTAGTGCTAATTTTACTGATCTTGATGAAACACTGCCCAGGTTTATATGAAAAACAGCTTAGATCTGGTACCTGTTTCATAAAGCTGTTTGTAGAGGTTTGTATGACGAGTGACCCTTTCCTGCACTCAATGATATCCCCAATCATGCGCAGAATCTATGCATACCTTTATGAAACAGGGTGGTGTTACACCAAATCGTTCTTAAAGTTACGAACGACTTTAGGAAAAACTGGAGAACATTAACGAGTGTAATACACATTGCTCTATTATTCAACACAACTGATACCAGGTGTGTGTAAAGTCATTCTTAAAGTATTTTGTAACTTGGTGAAATACCTCCAGGGCTCAGATTGCTACGTCCCTGTATCAGGAATATTATAATATTTGATCTTTTCATACATGTACATAATCTTTACTTAATTGTCTTATTCCGAGTAATAAGGCATGTCTAAAAACATACCTCCTAAAAAGCCTTTCAATGCGTAACATTGATTCTTTGCTGAGGACTCTTAGTCAATAATATTTTTTATCTTTTCATCTCTCTTAATCAGCGCATAGAGACAATTGTGTGATATGGGCTTTATAAGTACAGTTATGTTATTACAATTAGGATGTCCATAATTATTAATGCCCTCTTTATCAAATGAAATGGTTAAAGATTGTTATATTTGGTTATCAGGTATGCAAATTAATACCTTTCTATTCTGCCTTTGAATCCTCTAAACTCTTTATCAGATCACAGCACGAGGGATCCCCCATCTAGAGGAAGATGGCCGATTGTTGCCGATGTTGAACAACCTCAGCAAGCAGTACCTAGGACAGGATTATAGCAGCAGCAAGAGGTCTGGAAACTCAAGCATCAATCTGGAGGATATGGAAATGGTAATTGTGAAGTTTTCGTAAACGTTTGATTCTGGTCAAACCATTCTGTAATATGCAACAAAGGACTGCTGTAAGTGGAAAAGTGAACTCTTTATTTGAGTGAAATCTACAGCAGCTTATGATTTGTATTGTCATGTACAAATCATAGTCCACTTTCAAAACTACATGAAAGCTCAACAGGGCCATCCAACCCGTGAAAGGTAAATAAATGAAAAAAAAATGGACAACATTTGGAGGAAAGCGATATTGTCCATTATAGTCAGGTGGTCACTATTACAGGTGGCTTCCAAGACAGGTTTAACTACATCATTGCTATTACCTTAATTCCTTTCAGGAAGATTGTTGCTTGCTTCCAATGTTGAACAAACTTAGCAAACAGTACTGACCTAGGACAGGATTATAGCAGTAGTAAGAGGTCTGGAAACTCAAGCATCAATCTTGAGGATATGGAAATGGTAATTGTTCACTGCCCAAGCACATTTCTCATAACGACGGTTATAGTGATTGCGATCCTTTTTTAGGGGTTAAAGCTGTGCAGAGGTTCATTTTGGATAGTCAATGTCTTCATCATCATCATCATTGTCATCATAATCAACACCATCATCATCATCATCACCCCCACCATTATTATCATTATCATCATCATCAGCAAAGATTAATTTACTTATATTTTGTTTCTTTGAAGAGTTTCTAGCAAAATATTATTCCATATTCATATGTTTGTTATTGCAGTACTCGAAGCAGTCATTCCCGCTCTGCATGCGACAGCTCCACATGTCGATGAAAGAACATCACCATCTCCGCCACGGTGGTAGGATGCAGTATGGTTTGTTCCTGAAGGGGATTGGAATGACCTTGGAACAGGCAATGACCTTCTGGAGGGCAGAGTTTACCCGCATCATGGACATGGATAAGGTATTTTTCTACATTTGCAATTTTAAGGGCGTGTTGCTACAAAGTTGCCAATCAAAACCATTGCTTTTTCGCGCGTCTTGACCAAAGCTCAGACAGAGTGGAGATCAAAGTGCATGTTCCAACTTGCAATTGATTTGCAGTTTATTTGCAATCAATTGCAACTAAGAAGGAGCACCCTTCAAGTATGAGCTTGCACTCCTTGTAAAAACCTAGTTAAGCAGAGGGGAGGAAAGGATCATGTTAGTTTCTGAGGAATGATCTCTGACAATCAAAAGTCAAAGGCTATTTTAACTAAATATAGTACAACTTTTCTCTCTTGTAGCTTTGTGCAGTGCTCTCCCTTTTTGAAAAGGTTTGTTTCTGCCTTTTACAATCTTCTTTGTCATATTCAGCATTGTGGACCCTGCATTTACTGGTTGATGCCAGAATCCATTTGTTTATTTGAGCAATGAGTATTTAATCTAATATCAATAACAATCAGAAGTCAAAGGCTATTTTAACTAAATGTAGTACAATTTTTCTCTCATGCAGCTTTGGGCAGTTCTCTCCCTTTTTTATAACAAGGTTTTTATAAGATTTTGTCNTAGTACAACTTTTCTCTCTTGTAGCTTTGTGCAGTGCTCTCCCTTTTTGAAAAGGTTTGTTTCTGCCTTTTACAATCTTCTTTGTCATATTCACCATTTTGGACCCTACATTTACTGTTTGATGCCAGAATCCATTTGTTTATTTGAGAAATAAGTATTCAATCTGATATTAATATCTAACTTTTGAATCTGCAGAAATAACATTGAAACATAGTAAAAACAAATAATGGCATTTTGGATATCATTCTGATGTCTTGAAGATGGTCCTTTGTATTTGTAGTAGCAACCTAAAGAATACCAGTATTTCATTTGTAATAGTATTCATATCTCAAATCTTATAATATATGCTTTAATGTTTGATCTTTATAACACGCAGTTTGACAAGCAGTATTCCTACAACATCCGTCACAACTATGGCAAAGAGGGCAAGAGAGCTAACTACACTCCTTACAGCTGTATGAAGATCATCATGAGCAACGCACCTGGGCAGGGAGATTACCATGGTAATAACTCATTTCTATTACAGGGCTGCCAACCCTCACTCATTGAGATTTGAGACTCACTTATTCTAATCCTTCCTCCCATTGAATTGTTTTAGTTTCATGGATTTCTCTATTGATCTCACTGACTTTGACCCCTAAAAATTGTTGACCTTTTTTATTCTTGTTCTCAACTTACATTGTATAGAGACTATTGGTAGAATCACACCTAGGCTGCGAGATTATCATGGACATACAGTTGAACCTTGTTATAACATAGTACTGGAGACCATTGAAATTACCTTTTGATGACAGAAATCTTGCATCAGCGTAGAAAACCGTAAGAATACAAGGAGCCAAGATCATACAAATCCCTCATATAAAAAAATCTTGTCATATCTAGTGCCTGTAACATAAAAGAGATTAAAAAATTAATCATATCTCTGTGTTACAAATTTTGCCATAGACTTACAATTGATACAGTGGAACCTCGTTATAAAGAGGTCGGATATAGCTAGATACGTGTTATAATAATGTGATTTTATTGGTCCCAGCTCTTTATAGTTCTCTATTTTTTTACCCTGATAATAGTGAGGAACCTGATATAGCAAGGTAATTTTCATGGTCACAAGGACCTCGTTATAAAGAGTTTTCACGGTATTTATCTAGAGTTTAATCGTATCTTTCATGTTTATAGAGGCCCCTGACCTTTTTACATTGATGTTACCTATATTACTTTTCTAATAACGTTTGGTTTTATTCTCATTGCAGGTTGTCCATTCCGTCATACAGATGGCGCTTTACTGAAGCAGCGCCTCTCAACCTTTGGATTGACGCAGAATGGTGTCGACCAGGTAAGCTGATGATTTCACGTCCAAGTCTCTAAGAAATCTCACAAAAATTAGGTTTATCATTACCGTATTAAGCTAATATTTTAGCGTGCAGACATTTTCACGTTTATAGAAATGTTTGCGCACATATGAAGGTCCACCATGCAGAGTGGAAACTTTCGCAAGGCCTAACACTGCGAAATTTGTGAAAATAAACCACAGCAAAAATTTCAGCTTGTATAGTATTTGCCAAATGCTCATATTTCAGATTTTGGAGAGATCTGTCCTTGTTTTGGTTTCATAAAGCTGTTCATAGAGACACACACAACTGGTGACCCTTGTTCAGGTCTTAACTCAGGACTTAGGTTATCATTGAGTGCACAAAAGGATCACCAGTCATGCCCATATTTGTGCAGACATTATACCTCTAGTCTACGAACAGTTTTATGGAACACAACAGAAGAAAGTCTCAGCAATCTCTTAGCGAATTTCAAGATTGATAAGTTTGAGATAAGGCAGAGGCATCTTTTGTTGGTAAGATCCCTGAAAAGGTTCATTTGATTTAGTAAAGACAAACGTTGAATTCATCAAATAATCAATGGGAAGATATGTGTGAAACATTTCAGACATTAAGATGAAGAGTAAGCTTTGTCATGACAACTTATGAGTGGTGAAAACAACAGAATGCAAAGAGAAGGGGACTTAAAAAGACCTTTGACTTTGGCAATTATTTAGATTATGCGAGGTTCACTCTCACCAGTTTGACTGAATTTTGGTACCTCCTCATTATAAAGAGCACTGATACCAAGATCTTGATATAACGAGGTACTTTTCCTGGTCCCATCTCTTATTTTATTGGAGTTGGTCCCGATATAAAAAGGTTTCAATATAAAGAGATAATTTCTCTGGTCCCAAGGACCTCGTTATAACAAGGTTTTACTGTATTTTGGTCCCTCCTCTAGGTGATAGAGCTTGTGAAGGGACACCATTACCAGCTGGCATGTACAAGATACTTTGAGCTTTCACACAACATTCCTGAAGCAGAGTTTCTTCTCAACCACCCTAACCAGTACTTTGAAGAGAGTTTGAGAGTAAGAGGAGGAGGGACAACCAAGAAAGAAGGTAAGAGTGATGATGATGATGATGGTCTCTTGTATAGCGCCGGTAGGACTCAAAGGTTGATTGTGTCTCTGCTCTCCTGATAAAGTGGGGAAGACTATTCCACAGTCTTGGCCCAGAGATGTAGAAGGCTCTATCGCCCCAGGTTGTACGGCTGAGCAATTCCGTGTTTTTATTCAAAGTGTAATATTGATAGTCTCAAATGATAGGAGGAAGAGGAGGAGGAGGAGGGAAGGAACAGGAGGAAGTGGAATGAGAAGAAGACAAAAGAGAGGAGTAAACAGAATTTCTCCTCAACCACCCTAACCAGTACTTTGAGGAGAGTTTGAGAGTAAGAGGAGGAGGTACCTGCGGGAAGGGAGAAGGTAGGCTTCTTCTATTTATGCAGAATAAAAATTGAGTATCTCAAATGAGAGAAAGAGGAGGGGAAGGAGTTGGAAGAAGTGGAAAGAGGAGATGAGGAGGAGAGTTTCTTCTTTACCACCCTAACCAGTATTTTGAAGAGAGTTTGAGAGTAAGAGGAGGGACGACCAAGAAAGAAGGTAAGAATGTTTTTATTCAAAGTGTAATATCTCAAATGAATGAAGGAATAGGGGAAGGAGTAGGAAGCTGTGGAAGGAGAAGAAGGAAAAGGAGAGGAGGAAGAAGAGTTTCTTCTCAACCGCTCAAACCAGTACTTTGAAGAGCATTTGATAGTTAAGAGGAGGGATAGCCAGGAAGGGAAAAGAAAAGAGCTGAAGAATAGGAAGAGACTGAGAGCGAAAAAGATGAATAAGGTAGAAGATGGGGGCTGACAAATGACGCAAAGAAGAATTGACTTGTGAAAAAAACAAAGATGAAAGTCCTGCATCAACAACCTTTGATACAAGAAAGGGTCAGTGTATACAAGGATATGTTCCAACAGGTCAAATAATGTCAGTCAGAAAAAAAATCCTGTTCCTCATTGAGTCAGACCACAGGAAATGATAGGTAAGCCGAGTCTTTCAAGGAAATTGTCTCTTGAATACCCGGCTATCATTTTCAGTTATCAAATTACTTGACTACATAGTAACGGTGATAACTTCCGCCTACGCAATGCCTCACATATATGTTTCCCACTATTTCCGTCTTAGATTTGGAAATTTAACTATCAATCATAGGTCTGGTTGTGGGGCAGTTTGAAAGTTCACTCTGCAAAACCATGGAATTCATTGATGATGCATGTATTGCATTAATTTCACGAGTTGCACAAATTTCAACCTTAAAATTACAAGTTCAATCTCCAGGGAATTCCCCCCCCCCTCAGAAAAACAACCTTTTTTCCCAGTAAAAACTCAACTTATGCAGGAGGTAACCCCCCCCCCCTAAAATACTTCAACTAAGGGGGTGTTGTTCAAAAGTGCAGTTGCTCGCAAGTTGCAGTTGATCGGAATGTGCCAATCAAAATCATTGTTACATGCACGTCTTGATAAAAGCGGATATCATGTGCAATTAAAAATTCTTTTTACAACTTGCAACTGATTTGCAGTTTATAATTTGCTATCAATTGCAACTTTTGAACAACACCCCTGTAGGAAGAGTTGACAGTAATAAAGAAATGTTGAATATTATGAGATCAGGGCGGTATTTCAGTGTTTCACTATTCAAAAGTCTTAGCGAACCATTGGTATCATTTCTTGCACTGAATATGTGTAATACTATCATTACACACAAGAAGCGCGATACCAGTCGTTCTTATTAAACTCTTTCTTATCGTCATGAAACACCGGCCAGATTTCTTTATATCCAAAGTTTTGGTATTTAGGGTCAACTCTATCTATTACAGACAAACATTTAACACAACATCAATGATAGTACAAAGTGGGTCTACTTCAGCTCAGTTTATTTATCAAAATAGTGCTATAAGTTTGGCTGGTTAAAGACACTCATCAATATTAGAATCTAGAAACAAAGTTTTGCATACATACACCTGCAAAAGAATACAAATCAATAGAGTATGTTCAGCGATGACATTAAGTCATGGGTGAATATAAAAAAATTCAATTTAATAAGAAGTGGAAATTGATTTAGTTCATAGCCTGGAATGAAAATTGTTTTCAACTAAGTTTAATAACTTATGAAAATATCTTTATTGGTAATCAATTACTGTATAAGCTGAAATTTTCGCAGTGGTTTTATTTTTGCTAATTTCGCGGTTATGGCCTCGCAAAATTTCCACTCTATATGACGCACATTCATTTGTGTACAAACACTGTCAAAAACGTAAAAAAAACAACACGCCAATGTGTCAAACTGGTCAGAAATCGCAAAAATATCTGTACGCCAAAATATTGGCTTATACAGTACATGTCCATGTTTGGAACCATACAATATAGCAGAAATCATACACATATAGCATGATTAAAACAAATAAATATGATAAGAGAATAGGGACCACATCATTGACCGAGAAATTATGAGGTATAGTCAAACCTTGTTATAACGGGGCCCTTGGGACCAGAGAAATTATCTCTTTATATCGAAACCTTGTTATATTAGGGCCAAAGTACAATAAAATACAAAGAGATAAGACCCTGAAAACTACCTTGTTATAACGAGATCTTGTTATATTAGTGCTCTTTATAACGAGATTGGACTGTATTACCATATCAGGGTCCCATAAATAAGGTTTACAATGAATTGCTAATTCATGAAAATAAGCCTTTAATTCAATAGACTGACCAGAAGCCAAACAGAATTGCTCTTTCAAACTAACGAAAATCACCAACCTTAGTTTAAGTTATGAGGCCTCAGATCTCTCTATATAATAGATCAAAGACAGTACAAAGTGCATCTGCTTCAGCAGAGTTTTTTTATAAACAAAAATAGTCATGTCGTGCCTGCTTAATACACTTAGCAATTATTAAATATACGAACAAAGACATACAAATTTTTGCATATAAAATATATCTGCAAAAGAATACAAAATCAATACAGTATGTATGTTCAGCAATAACATTAATGACATGATACTAGAAAATTGTTCACAAAGCAACTGCAAAAAGTTGTAAATTGAAACATGCACTTTGATGGTATGCATGAAATGAATGTTCAAATGCAACTCTAAGCAACTTCCGTTTGATGGTACGTTCTTGTAAATACAGCTAACTCTGCCAAATTCAAATCTCTTGGGACTCAAAATACTGTACAACCTACAATTCAGGAAGAATCCGACTTACTTACAAAAGAACAAAACCTTGCTTCAAGGCAACAAGGATGAACAATTGAAGGGAATTTGCAACACTTGGCACAATCAAGAAGACGTGATTGCCAAGAACACAGAAAAGTTTAGTTTTCAAGCATCCCTGAATTTCTGTGTCTGTGTGGTTGCAAATTCTTACCATGACAACTGCATTTTTATTTTTGAAATTATTTTAGGTTTCTCTCTGATACAGTGGAACCACATGTAGAATATTGATTTTAAAAAAACTCACTATGAATACATTTAGGGATTTGTTTGGCCCTATGATTTTGGATTCTATTGTAATAGCCTTGAGATAGAAAAAAAAATAAAGAACACTTCATTTGGTAACTTAGGAGATTGTATGTTTCCCCTGAACACAAGGAATTGAAAAGGGATGTCTTATTAAAGATTATTAGAATAATTTCAAATTAATCCCATATCTCTGTATTCCTGCGGCACACAGCAGGGGAATTTATACTGTGAAAACCGGGAGAGTGCAGTGATATTTTCAGAGTACTCGATTAGACTGAGGGAAAAAAAATAAATTGTGGTTCCACAAAGAGAGTATCAATCCCTAAACGAGTTTAAAAGCCTGTTTTACCTACTGAAATGATCTCTGAATTAGAACAGGAAACCATTAATTCAAATGCTGGTATGGAAAAATACTGACTTACATGTAGCTTCCCTTGAAGCTGTCAACGTAATGTCAAAGCCGTCCTTTGAAATAAGACGTGAGGTACATGACAGTTTATGAACTCATCATTATGACTGTTTAGCCACCTGTTAAAAAATCTTGATTGCATGGCCGTACATCAGGTATTCTAATATTCATTGAATACAGTGGAAACTCAATACAACAAGGTGCTGGGGACCATAAAAAATACCTTGTTATAGCAGTAACGTCTTTATAGCAGAGTTAAAAAAACAATAAGTTATGAGAGCTGGGACCAGATTATTTACCTCTTTATACCAAGTTTCAACTATACTGGGAATGACTTTCATTTTAAGAATTGCATTGACAATCAATCATTGGTTTCAGTTACAGTAGACTTTAAGGAATACAGTCTAACCTCATTATAACGAGGTCGTTGGGACCAGAGGAATTACCTCTTTATATTGAAACCTTGTTATATCAGGGTCAAAATACAATAACATACAAAGAGATGGGACCAGGAAAATTACCTTGTTATAACGAGAGCTCGTTATATCAGTGTTCTTTATAAAAAGGTTTGACTGTACATGTATTTTCAAATCACTAGATAAGTTCCGCTCATGGCCAATATAAAATATAGGTCAAACTACCAAACGCAATAGATTGATATTTTCCTCAAATCAAATTTCTTAAGAGTGCAAGTTTTTACTTTTAACATGTGTAAGCATTTATCATTCTCAGTGTAGAGCACTAACAGAAACAAGAGCAAAAACATCAACATACAAAATTTCTTGAAATCATTTGTAATTACAGTACTGTACATGACCATATTTTGAAGTACCTGTATATATTTGATAATAGTGATCAAAACATTTTGAAAATTTATTGCCGACTATTTATAAATTTCAATTACATGTACGTATATGGTGGATACTTTATTCATAATAAATTGAATGGGGTAAATATGTACTTGGAACCATTAGAAATACCTTGTTACAGCAGTAATCTCTTTAATTTATAACATTATTAAAAAATACAATAAGTTCTAAAGAACTGGGACCATACTTATAACCTCTTCACATCAGAAATTCCGTTTTATCGGACCTCTTTATACTGAGTTTCCACTGCATGTACATGTACTTCTTAAATTATTTATCATTGACAGTTAATTGGAACATGGTGAATCTTTACACATTTTTGAAATAAATTCCTAACATTTCTAAAAAATTCTTCTTGGCCCGTATTTCAGCCATTTCAATCCCGATTGGATAGAATTACCTTAGACTATAACATTGTATTGAATTTTTGAAAATATTCGATTTTTGGGGGGAATATACAATGGAAAAAAATTTAGTCCAAAACACTATTCGATGTTCATCAAAGTACTGGAATGAGGTATTCCTCACGATACATACACAAATATGATATACATGTACTGTACTCCCTATGAAAATATTATCATTAATGCATAAAAAATTACTCCTAACACACTGTGCACTTACAAATTGTACTTGTAGAATATAAATATATACATGTACAAATATAGACTACAAATATTGTTTTAGGCTGTATCAAAATATGCCAATTAAACAAGAGTACTGTATCTAAACATCTTGACAATCAACTTCCCTCTAAGAAATGAACGAATCTCATCAAGTACATGTACATGTAATTCTAAACATGGTGTATTCCTAAATGTTGTTACAATAAGTTTTTGTTGATTTTTTTTCAATAACACCCCTGTTAAAAATCTAATTGATCCAAGGAAAAGTATCCGGAGTTTTTCTTCTGACATTGATCGACATCAATATCAATCACCTCCTTTTTTTTGCCCTTCCTATCAACAATGCAAGCATATATGTTTGATGAATTATCGTATGATAAATATGTGGAAATTAAAATCTTAGACAATACAGTAGTTTTGTTTCCATGCCTGAATATCTTCCTCATCTTTCATATTTTCTTGTTATCTAGGTACTTTGTGCTGTCAGAAAACAAAAGTGAAACTCATTTTAATCATACTGCCCTACTCTGACAAAAGGAAGCAACTCTGGGAAACATGTTTTGTAACTAGTAAATCAAGAAAACGTGTTTTCCATTTCCAATGAAATATGTGGAGTTGCTTCCTTTTGATATGTCTATATCTTGGTAACTAGGGATTATTTTACCTAAATTCTTTCACTATATTATAGAGGATACCTTAAATAATTCAAATCAAGGAAAAAGTCAATTTTGATAAAATTCAGAGTTGCTTCCTTTTGTCAGAGTAGGGCAGCATAGACAAAGACACTTCAGTGTTGAGTACTGATAATTTATTAAGACTATTGATCCTCTATACCTCTGTAATATTTAGACTATTTACACTTTGAGCATATAATTACAGCAAAATAATTTACAGTTGCTGGAAACAATGTACATACATTTACACATATATTTACACAAACAGCTTTTTGCAAGAATGAAAGATTTATAATTGGGATTTTCTTCCTAAAGAGCATGTATAGTACAGAGATGCCAACCAAAAATTGTTTTTCCTTACTTTTTCTTTTCTTTTCTACTTTTTATGAAGGTACTAAGATATGAATGACAAATATATTAATGCGTTGCATCTGACTCATTAAACATTTTAATTGCCTGCTGGTATGGTCTATTCATGAACCTTATTAACAGAATCAAGTGCTTTTTGTGCACAATTGCAAAACGGTAAAATTTTTATTCCTTTATATTGTTTTATTTTCATTTTTTAATTTGATTACAAGATGTTTTCTTATTGACAGGTGACTGCTAGTGGATTTTTTTACATTACTGATATCCATCGAGTTTGATGGTTTATCTACACAAATTAGACAAAGATTCTGATTTTTGTTGGCATCACTATCCTTCTAAAATGATGACGATTCTTGTAAAGATTGAAGATTGAATTCCAAACTTTTTTCAATTTTATGCTTTATAGTGCTTCAAGTAGAATGAATAATTTGGTAATTATTAAATTGTCTAAAATCACTACTTATGGCCAGAGTAACTGAAGCCTTCTGTTGCCTGAATCCGAGACTAACAATCGGCCATCTTTGGCAACAGAAATGTCCAAAGGTTCATCCAACTGACCCTCCTCCGTGCCATGTCGTCCAATATTCAGAGCGTACGATCCTGAGGGATTGAAAACCTCAATGCGATGGTTTCCTCGATTCGCGACATAGATGTACCCTTGATCGTCGACTGCGATACCGCTAGGACAGTTCAGATCTCCGGGACTGGTGCCCCAGTTGCCAAAGCGATAGAGGTATGTCCCCTGCGAAGAGAAGACCTGGACGCAGTGCTTGAAGGCATCTGTTATCAGCAGTTCTCCGCCCTTAGTAAAAGCTATGAAGGAAGGGTTGCGGAACTGGCCGTCCCGCTCTCCCTTCTTTCCGATCTGACGGATGAATTGTCCCGATGGACTGAAGACCTTTACGCAGCCATTGTTGTAATCGCAGACGTAGATGTTGTCTTGTTTGTCACAAACGACACCCATGGGGCCGTCAAAACTGGTGTTTGACTGGCCGCGGGAGCCAAACTGCTTGATGCACCTGCCTTGAAGGTCCCAGATCTGAACCTTATGGTTGTAGCAGTCAGTTATGATGAGGTTCCCAGAGCTGTTTGAGCAGATGCCTTTTGGGAACTGCATCTGCCCGGCGCCTCCGCCTAAGCTCCCCATCTTCCGCAGAAGCCTTCCTTCCTCATTGATGATCATCACGCAGTGCTGGAGCTCGTCAATGACAGCAAAGCAGTTGTTCAGTTTATCCAAGACATGGACACCAATTGGTTTCTCAAATGCCTGCTGGATTACAGCAACACGTTTCTTTTGCGTTGGGCCTGAACTAGGGGCACTTGCATTGGAAGTGAACGTTACCCAAGACTGCGGCGAATTGCTGGTTCTCTGAGAGGGTGTTGCCTCAGAGACGGATGCTCGGACATTGGTATTGCTAGGAATCTGGACATTGGTTCTAGGTGGGAGGGGTGGTGCTTCAACGCTGTTGTGCACTGAAGCAGATGGGACAGTGTTCTGTCTCAGGAGAATGCTTCTAGGACGATCAGCCGATGGCTGTTCATTGATGGATGACATCCTTACAGTGCCAGGGCGGCGGGGAATTGGAGGAGGTTGATCATCACCAGCAGCACTTTGCTGAGAACTTGATGCTGAAGATGGAAGTGCTGCTCCTACGCTATCCATCGATATGCGTCTGGATAGAGCTGGTTGCATTGCAGATTGTGTCGGAGTTGGCATGCCTGCTGATGAAACAGGCAGTCCGGTATGTCCAACTGGCTCAGACAACCTTCTGCTTGGCCTTGTCGAACTCTGCCGTGCGATGGCAAATATTCTGTCCTCCTGGCTTGGTGTCGCATCTGGAGTAACAGGTGTAGGGGTCGCGGCCGGGGAGGGAGAAGCACTAGCAAATTGACTGTTGGATGTGCCTTCTCTCAGGGAAGCTGCAGGGATACTCTGGGAAAGATTCACTGGGGTGGAAGGGGAAGAAGTACTGGAAGAAGTTGCTGGAAGAGATAGTGCTGAGTTGAATGGGTTAGAAGGGGAACCCTGTGAGACCGAGGGGACTGCAGCCGGTCTCACCGCTTGAACCGATTTCGCTTTGTCTGTGCTAATGTTCAAACATCCGTATGCTTTGATACTTATCGACAGCTGCTGTTGGTTAGGATCAGTGAACGCCACGCTACAGATCCTTTGATCAATGTTCAAAGCATACTGTTCTATCTGCGACAGGTATCCCCTGCAGAGGCTTAGGAGATTGATCAAGTCTGCCTCGCGAGGTTCTGATGTCGCCACCAGGGCGTGCCGCATTTTGGAGAAATCTGTCTGGAGTTTCTGCAGGTACTGATAAGCGCTTGCTCTCTGTCCCTGGAGGAAGGTTAGCTCTTCCTGTCTCGCTGCTCCAAGCTGTTTAATCAGCTGATCCCTCCTCGTCTGGAGGTCCCGAGTCCTTGCCTCAAAAGCACTATCGACCTTGTTCTTAACAGAGAGAAACAATTCCTCCGTCTGCTTCTCTTTGTTATCGATCCTGCTTAGTTCCACCGACTTCTCCTGGAGTTTCTTTGCGAGCATTGCGATGGAGTTACGAACCCCTTCATTGATTGCTGGGGGCTTTGTGATGTCTGGTTTTGTAGGAACAGGCGGAAAGGTCTCTTTAGCAGGGGTTGGTGATGGACTGCTCTTCTGTTGGACGTCCATCAGCGCGAGCATGGTGAAATTGTTCGGAAGGTGCCCAGGACCTTCGGCAGGGCAGGAGTGCTCCTGTCTGCACTGAGGGCACTGGATCCTGTTCCCCTGGTTGAGCATGTCCATACATTCCAGGCACAACGTATGCTGACATGGCAACAGCTTGGGTTTGCGAGATGATGTGTTGAAGTGTTCCAGACACATTGGGCATTCCAAAAGCCGCTTTATTTCTTCAGCCATTGTAAAATAAGTCACAATTCTTCCGTGTTTGTATAAAAAATGTCAACATTAAAATCCAGTTCACAAGCAAAGAAGCATTCTGTAGAATTTTTTATTGGAGGAATTTGTTCTAATGACAAGTTTTTCCTTTGTGAAACAACTCCTTATTAATCATACAAAATGTTAATAAGCAGCCATGGGATTCAGTCTTAGGCTTGTAATCTAAACACATCCGATTGTGACTGTTAATATTTCATAGCGAGCTTAGTGCGTGTTCATCCTTTCAAGACTGAGGACATCGTGGAAATAATTATGTCTCATAATCACTCCGGAGGTAACGCCACTTGTCCGGCAATCAGTTGACCACATTCCAATCTTTGAATCCCCCCAGGAAACCTAATCATCCGCTTTACGAGAATCCTTGTCGGAGCCTGATTGATATCACAGTTGACTTGTTCATGGTCACCACGGACTGGAAACGAGATTCCTGCCAAAAGAGAAAAAAAGGAAGTGGATTTAGCATGGTTGGATCATTGTTAATGGATATTACTCTATGCACTGAAAAAGCCATGATTCAAATTCACAAATTTGATGTCCAAGGGAAGTAGATTTAGCAAGACTGAATCATTGTCCTTTGGCAGTGAATACTACAATGTATATTGAAAACAAAACATGGTTTCAATGGCTAACTTGATGCCCAAAGGAAATTGAATTTCGTATGACTGGAGTAGTGTCAAATTTGCAATGCATACTACTCTGTACACTGCAAAAGTTAGATATTAAATCATCACATTAAGTGTTACAATAACACAAGTGGGGAATTGCTTTGATAGTAATCTGGCACTGAATATTGCATGCTAAGTGAAATGTCATAGCTTGATATTCATGTACAGTGAAGCATGTGTTTAAATGTTAATTGCATGTGCAGGTACATGATCCCCATTCATCTGCCATCAATGCTGTCAATTAGGAAATCAGACAAGCAAATGAAAGGGTCAATCACCTACAGGTTAATGTACACATACTTGCAAGGCATTGTACATGTACATGTACATGTAACACACAAATCAGCCCTTAAAGTATTCCCGCATAGAATGGCGTCGTCTCTCGTTGAAAGTGCTGCCCCGCTGCAACTACCAACGAGCCAATTGGAGAAATGCCGTGATCGTGACGTCATCGTATTGCATGAGCTAGCTGCATGTACTGCAGCCATTAAGCTTATATGGACTTGTTGTGTATTAAATCTTGCATATTCTTTGCTTGTTCCACCCCAATAATCAGAAAAGTTTAGTAAAATCCGAGCACTGTGATATTCTGTTTTAAAATGGAAATTATATTTGACAGATAAAACGTTTTCCCCATTTTTTGATCATCAGAAAACTAGCCGTACACATTGCAATGTGTGATTACCACCCTGTTGAGCAGATCCAGTTGCGTTTATGACTATGTGAACGCGAACTATCAATTGAGTCAATCTCAATTCAGGTATATTAGATTTAATATTGAACTAGGACATCACTAAATTACCATGATTACTATTCGTCTATTAATGAAAACAGTGAAACATTTTGTTAAAAACTAACAACTTATCTAGCAGTCGGACGCAGGGTCACTATTCATGTTTTCCCCTTGCAGTGACAATTCACTGCCAGCGCGCACTGGCAAAATGAACTCAAAGTCGGGTAAACATTTTCAAAGCTGTTCAATTCTCTTGAGTTCATGCAAATAATGAATAAGCTACCCTTTTCCTGATTCAGAGACATTCAAAATATATTACTTGTATAACAAATCCTACACATTCAGATGTACTTTGAAAAAGAAAATGCCAGTCGCAGTATTTCATCACTCTCTCCCGGCCGATCCACACCCCGCAGACCCCGGTGTGCTGGGGTTTCTGGCCGGGTGGTGGATCGAAGAAGGCTCGTGGCAGCTGCTCGTGCGCTCCGCTCCGTATAACATCAGCTGCAGTATTTTGCTCAAGACCTATATCGCTGCCAATGTAAGAATCTTCACAGTAATCGTCCGAAATTGAAGTACATTCCAAAATCACATCCTTGATGTTTTGGCTTGAAGAATTGTGGATCATTTTGTCAGAAAAACTGTCTGCTTGTGTGTGTTGTATTGCACTAACTGAATGCACACCGCTGTGCAGTGAAATGCTGATCAATACGTCACATCGCTTAGTGAGAAGGACGAACGTCCCCAATCACTTGACTCTAAACAACTAGATATGTGTCTTTCAAAGTGCCCTGTTGCCTTTGTGAATTTATATATGGATTCAAAAATGCTTTAGATGGAATCTAGGACTCTTCCCCCATTTAATGAGGTATAATATGATTGGTTTTTGCATCTTTTAAATTNGGATATTACTCTATGCACTGAAAAAGCCATGACTCAAATTCACAAATTTGATGTCCAAGGGAAATAGATTTAGCATGACTGAATCATTGTCCTTTGGCAGTAAATACTACAATGTATATTGAAAACAAAACATGGTTTCAATGGCTAATTTGATGCCCAAAGGAAATTGAATTTCGTATGACTGGAGTAGTGTCAATTTGGCAATGCATACTACTCTGTACACTGCAAAATTTAGGTTAATATTAAATCATCACCTAAAGTGTTACAATAACACAAGTGGGGAATTGATTTGATAGTAATCTGGCACTGAATTGTTCATGAAGTGCCATCGTTTGATATTCATGTAAAGAGAAGCATGTGTTTAAATGTTAATTGCATGTGCAGGTATATGATCCCCATTCATCTGCCATCAATGCTGTCAATTAGGAAATCAGACAAGCAAATGAAAGGGTCAATCACCTGCAGGTTAATGTACACATACTTGCAAAGCATTTTAACACACAAATCAGCCCTCAAAATCAATCATATTTTAAGTCATCAAAAGTGTTGAATTTGTGATCTTTACCTGCCATGTTCAAAGTGATATCCATGACCCCAACTAGGACAATGACCTTAATTCAACGCTGTTTTGGTATCACATTTTGGAACACAAGACAAGAAAATGTGAACATACATGCAGTGAGAAGAGAAATCAGATTTAAATGGGGATACGTATTTTCGTACATTTTGATTTTGAAAGAATATGTTTTTCATTTATACAGTCAAACCTCGTTATAAAGAGCACTGATATAACTTGCTCTCATTATAACAAGGTAATTTTCCTGGTCCCATCTCTTTGTGTTTTATTGTATTTTGACCCTGATACATGTATAACAAGGTTTCTATATAAAGAGGTAATTCCTCTGGTCCTAACGACCTCGTTATAACGAGGTTAGACAGTATACTTTAGGGTCAGACTGCTTATCAATCCAAATGAGGTGATAGAGACTCAGTGTGAAAGTATGATATTTCATGGAAGTTTCCTTTCCTATTTTGAACTAAAACCAAAAGAAGATATACAGTACAAACGGACATCATGAAACTTGAGCCACAAACCAGCTACTGTGCGATAACTCATATCAGGTAAACTCGACATGATACATGTATATACTGGTACAATTTTGGGTCACATGGCTGAAGAGAATGACATCATCGGTGGGGAAACCCCTCTTAAAATGTTATGATACCATCATACATGTAAGCTGCCCTCAAGGAACGTGGGTGCAATATGTGTACAAGTACAGTAGCCTGCAAGCAATGTACTGTATATTAAACTATGCCTAATTTGAACATTTTGAAGTCGAAATAATTGCCTCATGCCAAGTTTCTTAAATGAATCATTCAAGATGTACTTAATTTTCTTGTAAATTTGTCAATTTTTTCATCAGTCGAAGGTATCAAGAGATTGTACTTATCGGTAAACTTAACTGTACTTGTAAGCAAAATTTGTGACTGGTGCACATAATACCCTAGAGCTGAAAACTAATTATCAGATTGTTTCACTGTACCAACTTCAATGAGAGGAATTTATTGATCAATGGCTGGAAAGAATAAATCAATAGAGGGCAAGTGTGGATTAATTGATTTTACACACCCTTTTCCCCGTTTCAGAAATATGTAGCATGGTGTACATATATCTAGGCCTACATGTACATACATGTGCCATTCATTTGTCTCTGTCATTTTTTACAACTGCACGTGTACTGGTAGTCATTAAAACAAGAGGTTGTAAAAGTGAAATGAAGCCAAGTGAAATTAATGATCAATGTCAAAGGAAATATAAATGTCATATAAATTTCTCCTTTCCAATACATAATCCCACAAAATGATAGTAAAATCAAGGCCAGAATTGCAGTAGAGCGAAATGCTTGAGATCATCAAAGTTACCTTGTCATCATAACAATAATCTCATTAGAATAGAAAACATTGAAAATTAAAAGAGCTGAGACCACAATCAGGAAAATTATTATTGTATACAGTCTAACCTCATTATAACGAGGTCGTTGGGACCAGAGGAATTACCTCTTTATATTGAAACCTTGTTATATCAGGTTCAAAATACAATAAAATACAAAGAGATGGGACCAGGAAAATTACCTTATATCAGTGCTCTTTATAACGAGGTTTGACTGTATATAGTTTTCACTGAAGAGACACAGAACATTTGTAATGATTTTCATGAGTTTGATTCTCTCTCTCTTTCTCTTTGAAGTACATTGTGTAAATGTCTCTGACCTCGTGAGTGCATTTCAATGTTTGTGAATGCCATTGTGGTAACAATCATAGTGTGGTTACAATAGCAAATTAACTAATTTCTTAGCACTATTATGTCAGTCAGGGGGTGAATCGCTTCCTTCCTGGTACGTATTACAAAGTAGTTGATGAAATACAGACGCCCACACTCTTCAACTGGCATAATTGTTAGATGCACAAAATCACATCTCTTTGGTTGCATCACCGTACCATTTCTTTATTTGTTCCTGTTATCCTCAATCAAATTATTCCTTATTCCTTATAACGTCTCTCAGCTACAGGTAGTTCTGATCAGGCTATTTACCTGGATCAGAACTAGTGAGCTAATTTAAAAAAAAAAAAAAAAAAAAAAACTTGCTATGGTGCAGATGCAGCTTCTTATAACTTAGGGGAACCAACCCTGGAATTGTCATTTCGTCATTGAATGAAGAAAAATCATATAAACAAAATTGGACAATCCCCTCAAAAGTCATGTCTTGTCCAATTCACAGAGATATTGCCCCTGTGTATTTTATTACGCTGATGTGATACATAATGCACACTGACTTATGCATACTTCAGTTTTGAAAATCTTGCAGACACACAATCTTACACCAAAATATTATAGCTTACATGTATATAAACATTGTATGTTTGCACTCAGCCTGTCGTTTACATTTTTGTACATGTACATGTATGTTGAAACTGATGTGTCACATTTGTCAGGTATACAAACATTTGGAGAACTGTCATACGTGACTATGCAAGTAAACCCTAGATAAAGTGCCATACCCCCTGGTCAGTGCAAACTCTTTCACTCTCTCTCGGCTCTAATGCAGAAAGTGCAAACTTATTGGATTGCAAATTGGCGACCCATTTCCTTTGAACTTTCCACAAATGTGATCAGTTCATCTGGATAAAAACCAATTGGAACAAAAGAAAAGTGCATGTGGGTAATGATAACAAATGTAATTTCCATCGCTGAATCCTTTGCGATGATCATGAGTAGTATCCGATTTGGTTGCTATGTGTTTCCTGTT